>JAACNH010001833.1:0-55429 GCA_019447015.1 Hymenochirus boettgeri
TAGTAAACCAACCCATCCCATATAATCCATCCTTGGATTCTAGTAACCCACCTCATAATAATAATCCCTCCTTGGATCTAGTAACCCACATCATACATATATCCATCCTTGGATCTAGTAACCCACATCTCAATAATAATCCATCCTTGGATCTAGTAACCCACATCTCAATAATAATCCATCCTTGGATCTAGTAACCCACATCATAATAATAATCCATCCTTGGATCTAGTAACCCACATCATAATAATAATCCATCCTTGGATCTAGTAACCCACATCTCAATAATAACCCATCATTGGATCTAGTACCCACATCTCAATAATAATCCATCCTTGGATCTAGTAACCCACATCCCAATAATAATCCATCCTTGGATCTATAACCCACCTCATAATAATAATCCATCCTTGGCTCTAGTAACCCACATCATAATAATAACCCATCATTGGATCTAGTAACCCACATCTCAATAATAATCCATCCTTGGATCTAGTAACCCCACATCATAATAATAATCCATCCTTGGATCTAGTAACCCACATCTCAATAATAACCCATCATTGGATCTAGTAACCCACATCTCAATAATAATCCATCCTTGGATCTAGTAACCCACATCCCAATAATAATCCATCCTTGGATCTAGTAACCCACCTCATAATATAATCATCCTTGGATCTAGTAACCCACATCTAATAATAACCCTCATTGGATCTAGTACCACATCCAATATAATCCATCCTGATCTATAACCCCATCATAATAATAATCCATCCTTGGATCTTAGTAACCCACATCTAATAATAATCCATCCTTGGATCGTAACCCATCTCAATAATAATCCATCCTTGGATCTAGTAACCCACATCTCAATAATATCCATCCTTGGATCTAGTAACCCACATCAATAATAATCCATCCTTGGATCTAGTAACCCACATCATAATAATAATCCATCCTTGGATCTATACCCCATCTCAATAATAATCCACCTGGGATCTGATAACCCACATCTAATAATAATCCATCCTTGGATCTAGTAACCCACATCTCTCAATAATCATCCATCCTTGGATCTAGTAACCCACATCTCAATAATAATCCATCCTTGGCAATGATTATTATGAGATGGGGTTACTAGATCCAGGATGGATTCTTATTGAGATGTGCGTTACTAGATCCAAGGATGGATTATGATGTGAGAATGTGGGTTACTAGATCCAAGGATGGATTTATTAGAGATGTGGGTTACTAAGATCCAAATGATGGATTAGTTATTGAGATGTGGGTTGTAGATCCAAGATGGATATTATTATGATGTGGGTTACTAGATCCAAGGATGGATTATATTATGATGTGGGTTACTAGATCCAAGGATGGATTATTATTGAGGATGTGGGGTTACTAATCCAAGGATGGATTATTATGAGATGTGGGTTACTAGCTACAAGGAGTGGAAGGGATTATTATTAGGATGTGGTTACTGACCAAGGATGGATTATTATTGAGATGTGGGTTACTAGATCCAAGGATGGTTATTATTGAGATGTGGGTTACTAGATCCAAGGATGGGATTATTATTATGATGTGGGTGTTACTAGATCCAAGGATGGATTATATGAGTGGGTACATTATCCAAGATGGGATTATATGATGTGGTTACTAGATCCAAGGATGGATTATTATTGAGAGGTGGTTACTAGATCCAAGGATGGGTTATTATTGAGATGTGGGTTCTAGATCCAAGTGGTATTATGATGTGGTTCATGGATCCAAGGATGGATTATTATGAGAGATGGGGTTACTAGATCCCAATGATGGTTATTATTATGATGTGGGTTACTAGATCCAAGGATGGAGTATTATTATGAGGTGGGTTACTAGATCCAAGGATGGATGATTATTGGATGTGGGGTTACTGAGATCCAGGATGGATTATTGTAGATGTGGGTTACTAGATCCAATGATGGGTATTATTGAGATGTGGGTTACTAGATCCAAGGATGGATTATTTATTAGAGATGTGGGGTTACTAGATCCAAGGATGGTATTATTATGATGTGGGTTACTAGATCCAAAGAGATGGATTATTATTGAGATGTGGGTTACTAATCCAAGGAGGATATTATTGAGAGATGGTGGTTACTAGATCCAAGGATGGATTATTATTATGATGTGGGTTACTAGATCCAAGGATGGATTATTATATGAGGTGGGGTTACTAGATCCAGGATGGATTTTATGAGGGATGGGTACTAGATCCAAGGATGGATTATTATTGAGAGTGGTTACTAGATCCATGTGGGTTATTATTGAGATGTGGGTTACTAGATCCAAGGATGGATTATTAGTATGATGTGGGTTACTAGATCCAAGGTGGATTATTATTGAGATGTGGTTACTAGATCCAATGAGGGTTATTATTATGATGTGGGTTACTAGATCCAAGGAATGGATTATTATTATGAGGTGGGTACTAGATCCAAGGATGGATTATTATTGGGATGTTTTGTACTAGATCCAAGGATGGATTATTATTGAGATGTGGGTTACTAGATCCAATGATGGTTATTATGGATGTGGGTTACTAGATCCAAGGTGGATTATATTATGATGTGGGTTACTAGATCCAAGGATGATTATTATATGAGTGGTTAATCCAAGGATGGATTATTATTGAGATGTGGGTTACTAGATCCAAGGATGGATTATTATTGGGATGTGGGTTACTAGATCCAAGGATGGATTATTATTGAGATGTGGGTTACTAGATCCAATGATGGGTTATTATTGAGATGTGGGTTACTAGATCCAAGGATGGATTATTATATGATGTGGGTACTAGATCCAAGGATGGATTATTATTATGTGTGGGTTACTAGATCCAAGGATGGATTATTATGAGATGTGGGGTCTACTAGATCCAAGGATGGATTTATTAGAGTGTGGGGGTGGGGGTGTTATGGGAGTGTATTGTGTTTTGTGGTTGTATTGGGTGATGGTGGGTTAGAGGGTTAGTTCCTGGTTTGGTGGGTTTTATCCTTGTGGGTTTGGGTTTAGGTAGGATGGGTTGGGGTTTTTGTGGGTTACTAGATCAATGAGGATCGGTTATTATTATTGTGTGTATTACGATTTAATGATGGATGATTTATTATTATTATGATGTGGGTTACTAGATCCAAGGATGGATGATTATTATGAGTGGGTTACTAGATCCAAGGATGGATTATTATTGGGATGTGGGTTACTAGATCCAAGTGGATTATTATTGAGATGTGGGTACTAGATCCAATGATGGGTTATTATTGAGATGTGGGTATATAGATCCAAGGATGGATTATTATTTTGATGTGGGTTACTAGATCCAAGGATGGATTATTATTGAGATGGGGGTGACGAGATCCACTGATGGGATTATTATTATGATGTGGGTTACTAGATCCAAGGATGGATTATTATTATGAGGTGGGTACTAGATCCAAGGTGGATATTATTGGATGTGGGTTACTAGATCCAAGAGATGGATTATTATTGAGATGTGGGTTTACTAGATCCAAGATGGTTATATGAGATGGGGGTACTAGATCAAGGATGGATTATTATATGATGTGGGTTACTAGATCCAAGGAGGATTATTATTATGATGTGGGTACAGTGATCCAAGGATGGATTATTATTGAGATGTGGGTACTAGACGATGTAATGGATTGGTATAGCGTATTATTTATGATGTGGGTTACTAGATCCAAGGATGGATTATTATTTGATGTGGGTTACTAGATCCAAGGATGGATATTATTGAGATGTGGGGTACTAGATCCGGAGTATAAGGGAATCCAATGAGAGGTTATTATTATGATGTGGGTTACTAGATCCAAGGATGGATTATTATTATGATGTGGGTACTAGATCCAAGGAGTGGATTATTATGAGATGTGGGGTACTAGATCCAAAGTGATATTATTGAGATGTGGGTTACTAGATCCAAGGATGGATTATTATTTGATGTGGGGTACTAGATCCAAGGATGGATATTGAGATGTGGGTTACTAGATCCAAGGAGGATTATATTGTGATGTGGGTTACTAGATCCAAGGATGGATATTATTGGATGTGGGTTGAGGTTATTAGATCAAGATGGGTATTATTGAGAGTGGGGTACTAGATCCAATGATGGGTTATTATGGATGATGTGGGTACTAGATCCAGATGGATATTATTGAGATGTGGGTTACAGATCCAAGGATGGTATTATTGAGATGTGGGTTACTAGATCCAAGGATGGATTATTATTGAGATGTGGGTTACTAGATCCAAGGAGGTTTATATTATGATGTGAGGTTACTAGATCCAAGGATGGATATTATTGAGATGTGGGCACAGTCCAGATAGATTATTATTGAGATGTGGGCACAGTCCAGGGTTGATTATTATTGAGATGTGGGCACAGTCCCAGGTGATATTATTGAGATGTGGGCCAGTCCAGGGTTGATTATTATTGAGATGTGGGCCACAGTCCAGGGTTGATTATTATGAGATGTGGGCACAGTCCAGGTTGATTATATTGAGATGTGGGCAAGTGCCAAGGGTGATTATTATTGAGATGTGGGACAGTCCAAGGTTGATTTAAAACTGAGATGTGGGCACAGTCCAAGGTTGATTATTACTGAAATGTGGGCACAGTCCAAGGATGGATTATTACTGAGAGTGTGGGCACAGTCCAAGGATAGATTATTACTGAGATTTGGGCAAGCTGTGTAAAGGGTGGAACTTTTCAAGATATCTGTACTTCATTTAAATTGCTTGACATTGCACATGCCAGAAACTCAAACGAGGAACATTTAGAGACAGCAGAAACGAAATACACCAGAAAAGGCTCCTAGGGTTTGTACACATGCACGATGTGCGCGAATGGCCGTTTTTGTCGCATGCCAGGACGGTTCCAAATCATACATGTGTAAAATCTCTACTTTTACTTTCTGGGACTTTGAAACATACACTGAAGGAGAACCATAAGGAGCAGGGATGTAAGTTAAGGATTTTTTAAACTTCACAGTGGGGCAGTGGTGGGTTCAATTTTAGTTTTAGAGTTAGACATGCCTTTAAGGTGTCCATACATTCTATGAAATGATATATTGTAATCATAGCATTAGTAGCCACCAATGACAAAATCAGTTCAACACTAAAGTTCCATTTACCTGAACTTTACAATATTAACAAAAAATTGCTGGACAATAACAAATATGCGATAATACTGCAGCGTGTATGGCTGGCTTTAGGAACTATACCTGCTCTTTTCTTATAGATCCATGAGGTTTACAGTGGGCTATCTCCTTAAATTAAAGGCCTTTTCATTATTAAGATCTGGGAGGATCTTAAATGGAAATGAATGGAAAAAACGATCAGTTATAGAAAATAATTCGATTTTCGTGGCTTTAGGTAGTTATGTTATGGAACTTGGCTTTGTTTCTGTATTTATTACCTATAAACATTGGGAATTACTGGTTTAAAAAGGTAAACCTGGTTTGTGTTGGTAAACAATACCTAAAGGCCAGTCTATGGACGTCCGGCTTTGCAAATAGACCAATACAATGGTGGCCATGTTGATAAAATAGTAGCAATATTATTGGTACCGATTAAACGATAATATTGCTACATCTATGGCCACATTTAGTATCCTTTTCCTATACACTGGAAGATCTAGAAGTCTAGGTACACATGGTTCAAACCAACTGTCCGATCTGTAATATGTAGTTAACCTAAGATGGACCCACCCAGGACCATTTATAATATAATCAATGCACAGGGCCCATACATAAACCAATCCCAGTGGTACAATCACGGAATTGTACGATTGGTATTGGTCGGATAAAAATTTTCCTTTGTTACTATAGGGAAAAAAATTGTTGACATTTATACGATCGGAAAAAAAACGGGGGGCTGTGGGAACACTCTATGGCAACATTATAACATATAGTGGAAGTGCCACTGATCGGACCAAAACATTAGAACAAACAAGAAAAGAGATGATCAATGCACATTCCTGGGCCCCATATATCATAATATCTTGCTAGTGCAAACAGTTAAAAACATGGGGGTTTTTAGTTACAATTTTATCCATAAAAGTGAAAAGCCTTTCAACCATGTCAAGGTAACCCCAGTATGGAAGGTCCTAACATTTACTTGGGTCATTTATCTGGGCTGACACTCCCTGCTTGGTTGCATTTTCTTGGAAGAGTTGTCTCCTGACCTTGCATTGGATTAGTATTACAGGCTATCACTTCTCCACGCTACTGGCTTTTAACAAGGAGGGAAGAGGCCTCCATCCAATGCTTTAGTATTCAAGGCATAAGACCTCCAATTAAAGGGACGTGTTGGGGTGCTAATACCACATGGAAGCTTGGTCAATCTTCCTGCAGAGAAGCTCTGCTACATTACATAAACATGGCCGATTTATACGATTGGCTATACAGAAACTGATGATTGGTGAATATTTGGGCCCCAGGTGAGAATCGAACCCATATTGAGGGGCTTTGCGATATTGGGTGTTCTGACTTGCTGTATTGTATCTTCTGTTTCAGATGTTTGTTTGTGGTTCTTGGCCCAGGTGGTTCTCAGCAGAGGATCCACGGACAGTTTTTGACCGTCAATCATGGCCTTTGGATTTGCGGTGATGCTGGGAATTCTGATATCCGGCCAAGTGTCGGGTAAGTTGGCACTTTCTTCGGTGTCAGGGTGAAGGGGTTAAGGTTAAAACTTTATCTAAAAGAGGAGCATTTCATTGCAGGGGGTCACTTGAATCCTGCGGTCACCTTCGCATGTGGTCTCGGAGCGAGAGAACCCTGGATCAAACTCCAGTCACACCTTTTCCCAGATTGTAGGAGCTTTCCTTGGTGCTGGAATCGTCTATGGCTATATTATGGTAAGTGGAAATCACAGCAGAAGGGGGTCATTAGAAACCTTTTTTTCAGTCTTGCTCAACACCGCCCCCTTTAGGTGCTACAAATAGGCACCCAGGTAACAAAGAGGATGAAGCCAGCCAGTGACGGTGTGGAGAGATAGAATTCACAAGCCTAGCATTATATAGAGAATGGTTTATAATGCTACATCTTTAAATTTACACGCATACGTCCTATTAAAAAAAATTAAAGGGGAAGCTATCTTAAAATTTCAGTTGTTAAAAAGATGATACTTAAGTCCTGAGTGAATGTGTCATAGCTGGCAGTGCAGATGAGTAAACAAGCTAAACGATCATACCTAATGGTTAAATGGATTTTAACCTTTGCTCTGCCATAAGAGATTGCATAGCATTATGTTATTAGCATAATAGTTATTATGTAACAGTAAGTGAAAGGGTTAATGGAGCCTATAGAGGTTTATTAGTAGTTACAGTAATTTGCAGAACATAAGGCAAGTTTCTACACTGCATTTGGCCTGATTTTAAACCCCTGTAATCGATATTGGTTTCCCCGGGTACACAGGAACCTCCATTTGAGTACATTGGGGGAAGGGTGATTCAGGAAACAGGGGGAGCATTACATTGAATTTCCATCATTCTTAAGTATTCCATGGTCCTTAAAAAAATTCCAGCCTTGCCATTTCCGTCAGTTTTACTTTCCAGGGGAAGGCTGTAGATAAGACGTTTATAGATATTATATCACAGAGCTGTTGGTAATGCTGAGTTAACTAACCGGATGTATTACTGGTATAGTTCGGGTCTAGAAAGTGATGACAGTAGGGATGACTGGTTTATAGGATTATAAGGTCTAGTAAAACGATCAACTCCTTTTTTTTAATAAGACCACCTGCCTGAAAGCCTTATTACAAGGAATGCAGACTTATAATTCAAAGCCATAAACTATAAAAACTAAACAAAGATACACAATAAAAATCTCGAGAAAGTATCAAGTACAAAGAGCTTGGTAGATTTACTGCCCCTCCCCTAGGTAGTGATCTCAGACATGCTCATGTGTGATTCACCTGTGAGAGAGAATGAAGCTCTACATTCAGAAGCTTTGTATCTGCAAGCAAAATAAAGGCTTTCCGTAATGTTGAGGTCACAGAGGTAAATCTTTATATAGGAATTACATAGAAAGACAAGTGATGAATTATTTAATCCACAGTATTGGGCTATAAGTAAGAGAGACATTTGTTTAAAGCTGAAGGTCTCCTTTAATAAAATGAGCATTGTAGATATTACTGGCTTGCTCAGATTTACCTGGTTAATTCATCAGGAGGACCCAAGAAAAGGTAAAAAACTCATGTAATCAATTCATTGCAGTAGATAACCTAACCCACTGTTCTGATTGGCCGGTGTGTGTAACCTATCAAAAGTTAAAGCTACACCTGTAGTGTGAATTCAGTCAAGTGATATCTGTCACAAGGATAGAAATTAAACTCAAATTAGATTTACTAAGGACATTTCTTACCTTTATGGCATCTATCTGCACACTCAGGTCCACTCACAAATTACAATTAAGCAACTGTGCATGTGTGTGCCACAATAAAGCATTAAAATCTACATACCTCAAGCATCCTGTATCCTTTGATTTTCTTGGTAGACATTTACATCAAATAATGATCAGCAATATGTAGGATAAAATTGAAAATGGTAAACCCCAGTATTTTCGTTGAACCTATCATGAAGCCAATTGGAGAACGCTGTCAGGTGATATTTTCCAACATGAAATTGGTTGAAAATGATTGGTTGCCTCACAAATATCTGGACTATCTGACCAAAAAAATGGGGCCAGGCGTTAATTGTTCCAATAGAACCAGACCAACCTCCAGGTTGTTTTATTTTGTAGTCCTTTTGTAGTTTGTTAATGCTATCATTACGTTACATTGTATTTTCTACTTTCAGATGCCATTTGGTTATTTGCCGATGACCAGCTCTATGTAAAGGGCCCAATGGGACGGCTGGAATTTTTCCACATTTCCATCGGACATCTGACGCTCATGAATGGATTCTTCGATAGGTAAAACTTGATGTGGTGTGATGATTTCTGGGTAAATGTGAGTTAGTTAAAGGGCAAGTCCAGCCCACAAATCAAAACTTACATACAGGTAAATCACCCCTTAAACCCTAAACAGTAATAGATTGAAATGTGAACATTATAAGCTAACCTGAAAATCCTGCACAATGTCCTGTTTCACTGTTTCTGCTTCCTGGTTCTTCCAGTTACAAAACTATCAGTTATGGATTTGGAAAGTTGACACACAGCCAAGATGAATGCCTAATCCCTAGCTGCCTCATTGTGAGCATGCTCAAGCTCAGATCAGTTCACTAAATTGCTAGTTTCCCTGAGGCATCCAGAAGCATACAGGCATAAAGTATTGAATACAGAGGACAAAGTAGGATATATCAAGAGGCCATTCTTTTGAAAGACGTTTATTATGGGTGGAATTTTCCTTTAAAGGGCATGTAAATAACAAAACACTTAAATAAAAAAACTGGTGACTTGTCAGTTATCTACCTGTAATCCCAACTGCCATTTTTACCAGTTCATTATATGTATTTGTAACCAGATATTTATCATAAATTCTATTTTTCTGGCAAAGGTATTTACCCCCTACCTTTGCTCAATGAGCTATTATAAACTTGAGCATATGCAGAGAAGGCAGCTAGTGAAACAGCCATCAATCATTAGTTGTGATGTCAGCAGTCTCCATAGAGGGAGGGGCCATATTACTTCCCAGAATGGGGACAATAATCCTTATTTATCGGTTAGTAATGCAGATAATAAAGTGGCAGGTTAGGGTTGGGACAGTGCCCTTTAATCTAAGCTTTTATACGGGGTGAACTTGCTCTTTATTATCGCCTTTTTTAATTTGATTTAAACAAAGGTTCACAAATCCAGGGCATGGGTGTATGTTTGCCGTTTCTGAGAAAGCTTTTTCTATTGAGAATGTCTCTTTAAATGCTTGTGCACACGTGTGATGGGGTCAACCCGTGACGCATGATGTTGAACAACGTTCGGGCATATAATGCTGGCTGTGTGTAGGCGCTGTCATCAGCAGAAACGGTCAAGGATGGATTATTATTGAGATGTGGGTTACTAGATCCAAGGATGGATTATTATTGAGATGTGGGTTACTAGATCCAAGGAATGGATTATTATTATGATGTGGTTAGTCTAAGATCCCAGGATGGATTTAGTATTGAGATGTGGGTTGTAGATCCAAGATGGATTATTTATTATATGTGGGTTAACTAGTATCCAAGGATGGATTATTATTATGATGTGGGTTACTAGATCCAAGGATGGATTATTATTGAATGTGGGTTACTAATCCAAGGATGGATTTTATTGTGAGATGTGGTTCTAGATCCAAGGATGGAGTTATTATTGAGATGTGGGTTACTGATCAAGGTGGATTATTATTATGATGTGTGTTACTTAGATCCAAGGATGGTTATTATTGAGATGTGGGTTACTAGATCCATGATGGGTTATTATTATGATGTGGGTTACTAATCCACAGGATGGATTATTATTATGAGTGGGTTCTATTATCCAAGGATGGATATTATTGGGAATGTGGTTACTAGATCCAAGGATGGATTATTATTGAGATGTGGTTACTAGTCCAAGATGGGTTATTATTGAGATGTGGGTTTACTAGATCCAAGGATGGATTATTATTATGATGTGGGTTACTAGATCCAAGGATGGATTATATATGAGAATGTGGGGTTACTAGATCCAATGATGGGTTATTATTATGATGTGGGTTACTAGATCCAAGGATGGATTATTATTTGAGGTGGGTTTACGATCCAGGATGGAGATTATTGGGATGTGGGTTCTAGATCCAGGATGGATTATTATTGAGATGTTGGGTTACTAGACCAATGATGGGTATTATTGAGATGTGGTTACTAGATCCAGGATGGATTATTATTATGATGTGGGTTACTAGATCCAAGGATGGATTATTTTGATGTGGGTTCTAGATCCAAGTGATGGATTATTTATTGAGATGTGGGTTACTAGATCCAAGGATGATTATTATTGAGATGGTGGTTACTGATCCAGGATGGATTATTATTATGATGTGGGTTACTAGATCACAGGATGGATTATTATATGAGGTGGGTTACTAGATCCAAGGATGGATTATTATTGGATTGGGGTTACTAGATCCAAGGATGGATTATTATTGAGATGTGGGTTACTAGATCCATGATGGGTTATTATTGAGAGGGTTACTAGATCCAAGGATGGATTATTATATGATGTGGTTACTAGATCCAAGGATGGATTATTATTGAGATGTGGGTTACTAGATCCAATGAGGGTTATTATTATGATGTGGGTTACTACGACTCCAAGGATGGATTATTATTATGAGGGGTACTAGATCCAAGGATGGATTATTATTGGGATGTGGGTTACTAGATCCAAGGATTGGATTATTATTGAGATGTGGGTTACTAAGATCCAATGATGGGGTTATTATAGATGTGGGTTACTAGATCCAGGATGATTAGTATTATGATGGGTTACTAGATCCAAGGATGGATTATTATTATGATGTTTTTATAGATCCAAGGATGGATTATTATTGAGATTGGGTTACTAGATCCAAGGGATGATTATTATTGGGATGTGGGTTACGTAATCCAAGGATGGATATTATTGAGATGTGGGTTACTAGAATCCAATATGGATTATTATTGATGTGGGACTAGATCCAAGGATGGATTATTATTATGATGTGGGTTACTAGATCCAGGATGGATTATTATTATGATGTGGGTTACTAGATCCAAGGATGGGATTATTATTGAGAGTGTGGGTTACTAGATCCAAGGATGGGATTATTATATGAGATGTGGGTTACTAGATCCAAGGATGGAATTTATATATGATGGGGTTACAGACCAAGGATGGATTTATTATGAGGTGGGTACTAGATCCAAGGATGGATTATTATTGGGATGTGGGTTACTAGATCCAAGATGGATTATTATTGAGATGTGGGTACTAGATCCATGATGGGTTATTATGATGATGTGGGTTATAGATCCAAGGATGGATTATTATTATGATGGTGGTTACTAGATCCAGGATGGATTATTATTGAGATGGTGGGTTACTAATCCAATGATGGTTTTATTATGATGTGGGTTACTAGATCCAAGGATGGATTATTATTATGAGGTGGGTTACTGACCAAGGATGATATTTGGAGTGGGTACTAGATCCAAGGATGGATTATTATTGAGATGTGGGGTTACTAGATCCATGATGGGTTTATTATGAATGTGGGTTTACTAGATCCAAGGATGGATTATTATTAGGATGTGGGTTACTAGATCCAAGGATGGATTATTATTATGATTGGGGTTTACTAGATCCAAGTGGATTATATTGAGATGTGGGTTATGATCAAGGATGATTATTATGACGATGTGGGTACTAGATCCAAGGTGATTATTATTATGATGTGGGTTACTAGATCCAAGGATGGATTATTATTATGATGTGGGTTACTAGATCCAAGGATGGTATTAATGAGATGTGGGTTACTAGATCCAAGGATGGATTATTATTGAGATGTTGGGGTTACTAGATCCAATGATGGGTTATTATTATGATGTGGGTTACTAGATCCAAGGTGGATTATTATTATGATGTGGGTTACTAGTATCCAAGGATGATTATTTTGAGATGTGGGTTACTAGATCCAAGTAGGATTATTATTGAGTATGTGGGTTACTAGATCCAAGGATGGATTATTATTATGATGTGGGTTACTAGATCCAAGGATGGATTATATTGAGATGTGGGTTCCTAGATCCAAGGAATGGATTATTATTAGATGTGGGTTACTAGATCCAAGATGGATTATTATTGAGATGTGGGTTATAGATCCAAGGATGGATTATTATTGAGATGTGGGTTACTAGATCCAATGATGGGTTATTATGGTATGATGTGGTTCTAGATCCAAAATGGTTTATTGAGATGGGTACAGATCCAAGGATGGATTATTATTGAGATGTGGGTTACTAGATCCAAGGATGGATTATTATTGAGATGTGGGTTACTAGATCCAAGTGATGTTTTTATGTATGATGTGGGTTACTAGATTCCAAGATGGATTATTATTGAGATGTGGGCACAGTCCAAGATAGATTATTATTGAGATGTGGGCACAGTCCAGGGTTGATTATTATTGAGATTGGGCACAGTCCCAAGGTGTATTATTATGAGATGTGGGCACAGTCCAGGGTTGATATTATTGAATGTGGGCACAGTCCAGGGTTTGATTATTATTGAGATGTGGCACAGTCCAGGTTGATTATTATTGAGATGTGGGCACAGTCCAAGGGTGATTATTATTGAGTTGTGGGCACAGTCCAAGGTTGATTAAAACTGAGATGTGGGCACAGTCCAAGGTTGATTATTACTGAAATGTGGGCACAGTCCAAGGTTGGATTATTACTGAGATGTGGGCACAGTCCAAGGATAGATTATTACTGAGATTTGGGCACAGCTGTGTAAAGGGTGGAACTTTTCAAGATATCTTGTACTTCATTTAAATTGCTTGACATTGCACATGCCAGAAACCTCAACGAGGAACATTTAGAGGCAGAAACGAACTACACCAGAAAATGGCTCCTAGGGTTTGTACACATGCACAATGTGCGACGAATGGCCGTTTTGTCGCATGCCAGGCACGGTTCCAAATCATACATGTGACAAAATCTCTACTTTCACTTTCTGGGACTTTGACATACACTGAAGGAGAACCATAAGGAGCAGGGATGTAAGTTAAGGATTTTTTAAACTTCACAGTGGGGCCAGTGGTGGGTTCAATTTTAGTTTTAGAGTTGACATGCCCTTTAAGGTGTCCATACATTCTATGAAATGATCATATTGTAATCATAGCATTAGTAGCGACCAATGACAAAATCAGTTCAACACTAAAGTTCCATTCTACCTGACATTTACAATATTAACAAAAAATTGCTGGACAATAACAAATATGCGATAATACTGCAGCGTGTATGGCTGGCTTTAGGAACTATACCTGCTTCTTTCCTTTATAGATCCATGAGGTTTACAGTGGCTATCTCCTTATAAATTAAAGGCCTTTTCATTATTAAGATCTGGGAGGATCTTAAATGGAAATGAATGGAAAAATCGATCAGTTATAGAAAATAATTCGATTTTCGTGGCTTTAGGTAGTTATGTTATGGAACTTGGCTTTGTTTCTGTATTTATTCCTATAAACATTGGGAATTACTGGTTTAAAAAGTAAACCTGGTTGTTTTGGTAAACAATACCTAAAGGCACGTCTATGGACGTCCGGCTTTGCAAATAGACCAATACAATGGTGGCCATGTTGATAAAATAGTAGCAATATTATTGGTACCGATTACCTAATATTGCTACATCTATGGCCACATTTAGTCTATCCTTTTCCTATACACTGGAAGTATCTAGAAGTCTAGGTACACATGGTTCAAACCAACTGTCCGATCTGTAATATGTAGTTAACCTAAGATGGACCCACCCAGGACCATTTATAATATAATCAATGCACAGGGCCCATACATAAACCAATCCCAGTGGTACAATCACGGAATTGTACGATTGGTATTGGGTCTGAAAAATTTTCCTTTGTTACTATAGGGAAAAAAATTGTTACATTTATACGATCGGCAAACGGGGGGCTGTGGGAACACTTCTATGGCAACATTATTATAACATATAGTGGAAGTGCACTGATCGGACCAAAACATTAGAACAAACAAGAAAAGAGATGATCAATGCACATTCCTGGGCCCCATATATCATAAATCTTGCTAGTGCAAACAGTTAAAAACATGGGGGTTTTTAGTTACAATTTTATCCATAAAAGTGAAAAGCCTTCCAACCATGTCAAGGTAACCCCAGTATGGAAGGTCCTAAACATTTAGACTTGGTCATT
The DNA here is from genome assembly GCA_019447015.1 of Hymenochirus boettgeri. Taxonomy (NCBI): domain Eukaryota; kingdom Metazoa; phylum Chordata; class Amphibia; order Anura; family Pipidae; genus Hymenochirus; species Hymenochirus boettgeri. Next base: position 14,950 of record JAACNH010001833.1, read on the forward strand.
TATCTGGGCTGACACTCCCTCTTGGTTGCATTTTCTGTGGAAGAGGTTGTCTCCCTGACCTTGCATTGGATTAGTATTACAGGCTATCACTTCCCCCAGTCACTGGCTTTTAACAAGGAGGGAAGAGGCCTCCATCCAATGCTTTAGTATTCAAGGCATAAGACCTCCAATTAAAGGGACGTGTTGGGGTGCTACTACCACATGGAAGCTTGGTCAATCTTCCTGCAGAGAAGCTCTGCTACATTACATAAACATGGCCGATTTATACGATTGGCTATACAGAAACTGATGATTGGTGAATATTTGGGCCCCAAGGTGAGAATCGAACCCATATTGAGGGGCTTTGCGATATTGGTTGTTCTGACTTGCTGTATTGTATCTTCCTGTTTCAGATGTTTGGTTGTGGTTCTGTGGCCAGGTGGTTCTCAGCAGAGGATCCCCGGACAGTTTTGACCGTCAATCTGGCCTTTGGATTTGCGGTGATGCTGGGAATTCTGATATCCGGCCAAGTGTCGGTAAGTTGGCACTTTCTTCGGTGTCAGGGTGAAGGTTAAGGTTAAAACTTTATCTAAAAGAGGAGCATTTCATTGCAGGGGGTCACTTGAATCCTGCGGTCACCTTCGCATTGTGTCTCATGCGAGAGAACCCTGGATCAAACTCCAGTCTACAACTTTTCCCAGATTGTAGGAGTCTTTCCTTGGTGCTGGAATCGTCTATGGCTATATTATGGTAAGTGGAAATCACAGCAGAAGGGGGTCATTAGAAACCTTTTTTTCAGTCTTGCTCAACACCGCCCCCTTTAGGTGCTACATAATAGGCACCAGGTAACAAAGAGGATGAAGCCAGCCAGTGACGGTGTGGAGAGATAGAATTCACAAGCCTAGCATTATATAGAGAATGGTTTATAAGTGCTACATCTTTAAATTATACACTGCATACGTCCTATTAAAAAAAAAATTAAAGGGGAAGCTATCTTAAAATTTCAGTTGTTAAAAAGATGATACTCTAAGTCCTGAGTGAATGTGTCATAGCTGCCGTGCAGATGAGTAAACAAGCTAAACGATCATACCTAATGTTAAATGGATTTTAACCTTTGCTCTGCAATCAAGATTGCATAGCATTATGTTATTAGCATAATAGTTATTATGTAACAGTAAGTGAAAGGGTTAATGGAGCCTATAGAGGTTTCATTAGTAGTTACAGTAATTTGCAGAACATAAGGCAAGTTTCTACACTGCATTTGGCCTGATTTTAAACCCCTGTATCTGATATTGGTTTCCCCGGGTACACGGAACCTCCATTTGAGTACATTGGCGGGAAGGGTGATTCAGGAAACAGGGGGAGCATTACATTGAATTTCCCATCTCTTAAGTATTCCATGGTCCTTAAAAAAATTCCAGCCTTTGCCATTTCCTTCAGTTTTACTTTCCAGGGAAAGGCTGTAGATAAGACGTTTATAGATATTATATCACAGAGCTGTTGGTAATGCTGAGTTTAACTAACCGGATGTATTCTTATAGTTCTGGGTCTAGAAAGTGATGACAGTAGTGATGACTGGTTTATAGGATTATAAGGTCTAGTAAAACGATCAACTCCTTTTTTTTAATAAGCACCACCTGCCTGAAAGCCTTATTACAAGGAATGCAGACTTATAATTCAAAGCCATAAACTATAAAAACTAAACAAGATACACAATAAAAATCTCGAAAAGTATCAAGTACAAAGAGCTTGGTAGTTATACTGCCCCTCCCCTAGGTCGTGATCTCAGACATGCTAGTTGTGATTCACCCTGTGAGAGAGAATGAAGCTCTACATTCAGAAGCTTTGTATCTGCAAGCAACATAAAGGCTTTCCGTAATGTTGAGGTCACAGAGGTAAATCTTTATATAGGAATTACATAGAAAGACAAGTGATGAATTATTTTAATCCACAGTATCTGGGCTATAAGTAAGAGAGACATTTGTTTAAAGCTGAAGGTCTCCTTTAATAAAATTGAGCATTGTAGATATTACTGGCTTGCTCAGATTTACCTGGTTAATTCATCAGGAGACCCAAGAAAAGGTAAAAAACTTCATGCATAATCAATTCATTGCGTAGATAACCTAACCCCTGTTCTGATTGGCCGGTGTGTGTAACTATCAAAAGTTAAAGCTACACCTGTAGTGTGAATTCAGTCAAGTGATATCTGTCACAAGGATAGAAATTAAACTCAAATTAGATTTACTAAGGACACTTTCTCTACCTTTATGGCATCTATCTGCACACTCAGGTCCACTCCAAATTACAATTAAGCAACTGTGCATGTGTGTGCCACAATAAGCATTAAATCTACATACCTCAAGCATCCTGTATCCTTTGATTTTCTTGGTAGACATTTACATCAATAATGATCAGCAATCTGTAGGATAAATTAAAATGGTAAACCCCAGTATTTGCGTTGACCTATCATGAAGCCAATTGGAGAACGCTGTCAGGTGATATTTCCAACATGAAATTGGTTGAAAATGATTGGTTGCCTCACAAATCATCTGGACTATCTGACCAAAAAAATGGGGCCAGGCGTTAATTGTTCCAATAGAACCAGACCACCTCCAGGTTGTTTTATTTTGTAGTCCTTTGTAGTCTGTTAATGCTATCATTACGTTACATTGTATTTTCTACTTTCAGATGCCATTTGGTTATTTGCCGATGACCAGCTCTATGTAACAGGGCCCAATGGGACGGCTGGAATTTTTACCACATTTCCATCGGACCATCTGACGCTCATGAATGGATTCTTCGACTCAGGTAAACCTTGATGGTTGTGTGATGATTTCTGGGTAAATGTGGTTAGTTAAAGGGCAAGTCCAGCCCACAAATCAAAACTTACATACAGGTAAATCACCCCTTAAACCCTAAACAGTAATAGATTGAAATGTGAACATATATAAGCTAACCTGAAAATCCTGCACAATGTCCGGTTTCACACTGTTTCTGCTTCCTGGTTCTTCCAGTTAAACTATCAGTTATGGATTTGGACAGTTGACACACAGCCAATGACTGAATGCTAATCCCTAGCTGCCCTCTTGAGCATGCTCAAGCTCAGATCCAGTTCACTAAATTGCTCAGTTTCCATGAGGCATCCAGAAGCATAGCAGGCATACAGTATTGAATACAGAGGACAAAGTAGGATATATCAAGAGGCCATTCTTTTGAAAGACGTTATTATGAGGGTGGAATTTTCCTTTAAAGGGCATGTTAACAAACACTTAAAAATAAAAACTGGTGACTTGTCAGTTATCTACCTGTAATCCCAACTGCCATTTTTACCAGTTCATTATATGTATTTGTAACCAGATATTTATCATAAATTCTATTTTTCTGGCAAAGGTATCTACCCCCTACCTCTGCTCAATGAGCTATTATATAACTTGAGCATATGCAGAGAAGGCAGCTAGTGAAACAGCCCATCATCATTAGTTGTGATGTCAGCAGTCTCCATAGAGGGAGGGGCCATATTACTCTCCCAGAATGGGGACAATAATCCTTATTTATCTGGTTAGTAATGCAGATAATAAGTGCAGGTTAGGGTTGGGACAGTGCCCTTTAATCTAAGCTTTTATACGGGGTGAACTTGCTCTTATTTATCGCCTTTTTTAATTTGATTTAAACAAAGGTTCAAATCCAGGGCATGGGTGCTATGTTTGCCGTTTCTGAGAAAGCTTTTTTCTATTGAGAATGTCTCTTTAAATGCTTGTACACGTGTGATGCGGGTCCCAACCCGTGACGCATGATGTGTACGAACAAACGTTTCGGGGCATAATATCGGCCTGTGTGTAGGCGCTTTATCAGCCGAAACGGTCGTTCGCTCGGAGAACGTTGAACGACCACTTTAGCGATCTCAAGTCCGAGCGGGCCGATTATTGGTTGAAACATTGGTTCATACACATCACGTGTGTACGAGCCTTACTTGCCATACAGATAAGACGGGTTCCTTTCCCCACATCCTGTAGGGGAGACAAGTCTTCATTCAAACTAATTCACCTTGTGTGCCTTCAGACTTTTTCCAGTAACTTTAGACCCAGTCATTCTTTTAATACGTGACCTTGTCCGTGTACCGGGGGTATCTCTACATTTCATCACATTTCAATCTCCTTTGTTTCGGAGGAACAGTCCTACATTGACCTTGGTAGGTGACAGAATCTGCTATGAGCGTTATCAGCGATAAGCTTCCTAGTACGAAAGAGAAAGAGAAAAGGTTTCATTATTAATGGCAGTAAGTTTAATGGACATTATTGGAAATATACCAAATAAAACATGCTGCATTTATGAAATAACCATTAAAGGGGAAGTTCAGTGCAAAATACAGAGACTTTTAGAAAAAGAGCAGTGTTATTCCATCCTAATGACCGTTAACCTGCCCATTCAGCATGTGTCTGTGTATAAATAAATGTAACCGAAATACTGAGTCTCCTGTTTAGCAGGACCCCTAGTAGAGACCGTTATGTGTCTTTCCCTTGACCCAGCGCCTGGGTTTATGAGTTGCTCAGTAGAGATCTGAGAGAATATGTAGAATACTAGCTAAGCATAATATAAACATCAGGGAGATTCAATAAAAGTTCTTATCGGTTTAAAATGGTGCTAAGTTTGCCCCAACCAATCAACGTTAGCTTTCAAATGTTAAATAAGGTCTGATTGGTTGGGGCAAATTAGCACCATTTTACACATAAGAACTTTTATTGAATCTCCCTGTAAGAATTTTAAAAATTATGATATTTTCCACTGAATTTTTTCTTTAATCCATTAGTTTAAACCATTAGTATCCAAAAAAAAAAATTTACACCAGAGTATTTTTTCTTTCAAATTAACGAGCTACTGAACAGCACTGCCAGACTGACTTGTTATTTCTGCTAGTGGATCACAGAAACTAACAGAAATTACAGTTTAATAGGCCAATTCCACCCTTCAAATAAAATTGAGAGATGAGAGACTAACCTAAAGTTCTGCACACTGTCCTGTTCTCTCTCTCTGCTTTCTGGCTCTTTTGGTTAGATGATACACCAGACCAGAAAACCTGAATGGTATTCCCTCACTGCCTCCTCTTGAGTTTGCTCAAGCTCGTAACAAGCTCAGAAAGTAGTTGCAAACCTATATCAGCTTTTCTAACTGATTTGGGGGATGCTTTAAAAACACAATTTTCTTTGAGATGTGGACTTGCCCTTTAAAAAAAAAAGAAATGCAAATAAAGTTCGATTTTTTTTTAAAAACAAAAGAAAAACATGCAAAGCAGACTGCTGGATATAAAGACTTACCCTGCACTCGGCCCAAATAGAATTACATCTCCAGACTGAAGTGTCTTTCTTACAGTTCATTGGTACAGAAAGACCGCTGGTTGTTTGTGTTCTGCCATCGTGTGATCTAACAACAACCCAATTCCACGCGGGCTGGAAGCTTTTTAACTGTAGGGTTTGTTGTCCTCGTGATTGGGCTTTCCATGGATTCAACTCCGGTTATGCAGTCAACCCTGCCAGGGACTTTGGCCCGAGTTATTCACATCTATGGCTGGATGGGGTACTGAAGTCTTCGGTGAGTTACTCATGGTTTGTTGAGACATGACGGTGTTTAAAAGGAGGCGGTGGGTAGAATCCTAGCAGAGGAAACTTTCATTTATGGTAAAACAGCAATCTAAGTGGACATAAATAATTGTATTTTAACCAAGTTTTAATTTAAAACTCCCTTCCATACAACAGTGTCCCAAACATTATGTTTATGAGATGTACTGCCCTCTGCTGCGCCTTCTTGGTCTTCAAGGTCAAAGTGGCATCACATTTATCGAATCTGGGGTGTGAGTTTATGTCCCAACGAACAAAGGACTGGGAGATCTTTTTTTTCTGAAAGACCAAGCCCATGTAAAAACGTATGACATGTTTTTATGATATGAACAATACATTTTAGTTGCCCTGTTTGACCTTTGACAATAATCTTGGAGAAATCAGTGTATGGTCTGAAATAACTGAGAGTTTATCTTATTCCAGGGCTGGAAACCATGGTGGTGGGTGCCAATCGTCTCCCTTTTACTAGGATCAGTTGCCGGAGTCCTTGTTTATCAGCTGATGATGGATGCCACATTAGCCTCAACCGAAATCCACCGAACCCGAAAACGTCAAGCTGGCTAATATTAAGCACAATGACAAGTTCTGAAGCAGATGTCACCAAGGGAAGATCTAAAACAACCAAATGATAGGGAACCCAAAGCCCTCATGAGTTACAGTTGTAGATGTGCTACACTCCAAGATCATTTTAGCACAAACACTTTTCTTATTGTACAGATTGCTGGCAGTCTCATGAAAATAGGCTTCTAGCTCAAAAAATGTGTTATTTCACATGTGCGTCTAACACTCCAGTCTTTCTGTGTAGATATGGGGTTTTGATGCAATGCTTGTAACATAAATATCAATACAACTTCTACTTAGCTAAGAAAAGCTCTAAAGAGTTCAAATGTTCCGTCAACAAAGTCTTCTAATTCCCAGTCCTGGAAGATGAAGGTCCAGAGGTCACAGTGGGTTATCTCCAGGAAATGATCTTGGAAAAAGCTTTTCACCTATTCCCAAAAAATGATAGGATTTGAAAAGGTTTCCAGGCTAATTATTAATGGATAACTAACATCATTTTCGCTTCCTCCAAGCCCAGAACCACCGTGAATCTGATTTCTCAAAGTCTGTCGAATTTCAGAATAGAATAATCTTGTTTTGTGTGTAATAATGTTAGTAAAATCCTGTTCACCTGTAAATGTTTCATATATAAATACGTAATATCATTTATAGCTTCTTAGCGCTGGTGGCCTTTAAATAGGAGGGATAGGTAGTTTCATACAATGATAAGAAAGCCATAAACCTCTTGTAAAATATATCATTTAAAAGATAAATATGGGTGGTGTCAATTTTATCGATTCTAGTTTAATTTAGACCACGGTACTCAAGGCGAAGCTTGATAGTTAATGAATGGTACATTACTTTAAAAAATTAATAAGTCATGTGACACAAGTGACATCACTAGGCAACAGCTAAAAACTGATGATATCACTAGCACCATGTATAGCGAGATTTTTAACTGGCTTATGAATGGCTTATATGGATTATAAAAAGGTTAAACCCTCCTTGGTATAACTCAAGGTCAAGAATAATTTCACAATATCTGAAATTGAAAATGTTACAAAAAGTTATATGGGCTTGAGGGCCATATTCATAATCGCTAAAAAGTGATACGCACCTTAACAATCGGTTTAACGATTTTCAATATACGATTGTTATCGTAAATTACCGATAACGATTGTCAATCTACGATAACACGATCGTAGATTACGATCCCCATAGAAGTACCATTGCTGTCTTTACTATCGCCGCGTATTCTATGACCGAACGTTCGTTAAAGGACAACTATACTGTAAAATTAACTTTTTAAAATGAAAAGGAGCTGGGGCGCAAGGAGATAGGATGATTATTCCACCTCCCAATGTTGTTTCGTTGAGGAGCTACAGCACATACAATTTTCATCTGCCAGGTTATGGCCCTGGGCCATTCTATATTAACAGATTGTTCTGAAGCATACAGGAAGACTGGCAGAAGCAGTTTTTTTTTCCTACTGCTCCTTATAGAAATGATTTGGGAGGTAAAACGCACCAATCCTACTTCCCTGCCTCAGGTACTTTTATTTAACCTTTTTAAAAAAACTTAATACGCATTACAGTTCCCTTTATTTAACAAACGTTCGGCCTAAATGTACAACCGCAGCTGCACATTTACATCCCTGTGTACATTACCGGAATGCGTGGTAACCCTAAATTGTGATAACGCGCCTGTATTAATATAGCCCTATGTACCAAAAGGTGCTGGAGTTTTCATTTGGCTTATTGTAGTAATGGCAATGCATATAATTCAAGCATTTGCCCATCTTAATGAGATAAGCCCCATATGGTTGTATATTTCATATATTATTTTTAAAAAAACTAATTCCTAAAAAACTATACTAATGTACAATAAATAAACCAAAATCAGAAGCAAATTATATATGAGATTTCTTCTGTATATATATATTTTATATTTTATGTTCGTTTATTTCTAGTGTTGGTGTGTGGTAAATAATTTTAGTTCTATTTTTTACCAATTATTCAGGAGGTTGAAATGGATACTTATGCTAGATGAGACGCCCCCACAAATGTACGGTACCTCGTCAATCATCATCCAGATTTGGTGTAAGATTCTGATTGGTGTATTAATGTGAGGTGGGGCCGTACAAACCAATAATCATGCAAGTTTCTTTTGAGCCACACCTGTGCCTTATATGCAACTCTTGTGAAAGTACAATATATAAACTTTACAGTGAACATTTTACGTAAAAGCTTTCAGGATAATTATCATAGTGTATGCCAATCGCACTAGACTATTATGGTAATTATTAATACAAAATATATAGTTTTTAGTAAGACCTGACATGAGAAAAAGAAATTAGACTGGCAAAAGTTCATGGTCAAGTTGTAGAGTTAGAAGTCTGTCTACAAATCAAAGCTGCCCAGCACCGTAGATACAATGCAGCAATGCATGGGCTGGCCATTGAACTACATAGTCACACCAGCCTGCCCCAGCACCGTATGATTACATGCAGCAATGCAATGGCATATGGCCATTGACTACATAGTCACACCAGCCTGCCACAGCACCGTATGATTACAATCAGCAATCAATGGGCCTATGGCCTGACTACATGTCACACACAGCCTGCCCAGCACCGTTATGATTACAATGCGCAATGCAATGGCATATGGCCATTGACTACATAGTCACACCCCCTGCCCCGCACCGTATGATTACAATGCGCAATGCAATGGCATATGGCCATTGTACTACATAGTTCACACCAGCCCTGGCCCCAGCACCGTATGATTACAATGCAGCAATGCAATGGGCATATGGCCATTGACTAACATAGTCACACCAGCCTGCCCCAGCACCGTATGATTACAATGCAGCAAGCAATGGGCATATGGCCATTGACTACAATAGTCACACAGCTGCCCCAGCACCGTATGATTACAATGCAGCAATGCAATGGGCATATGGCCATTGACTACATAGTCACACCAGCCCTGCCCCAGCACCGTATGATTACAATGCAGCAATGCAATGGCATATGGCCATTGACTACATAGTCACACAGCCTGCCCCAGCACGGTATGATTACAATGCAGCATGCGACAAAACTGGCTCATTCGTCGCACATCGTGCATGTGTACAAACCCTATAGAGCCATTTTCTGGTGTAGTTTCGTTTCCTGCCTCTAAATGTTCCTCATTGAGGTTTCTGGCATGTGCAATGTCAAGCAATTTAAATAAGTACAAGATATCTTGAAAAGTTCCCCACCCTTTACACAGCTATTGCCCAAATCTCAGTAATAATCTATCCTTGGACTGTGCCCACATCTCAGTAATAATCCATCCTTGGACTGTGCCCACATTTCTAATAATCAACCTTGGACTGTGCCCACATCTCAATAATAATCAACCTTGACTGTGCCCACATCTCAATTTTAATCAACCTGGACTGTGCCCACATCTCAAATATCAACCCTGGACTGGTGCCCACATCTCAATAATAATCAACCTTGGACTGTGCCACATCTCATAATAATCAACCCTGGCTGTGCCCACATCTCAATAATATCAACCCTGACCTGTGCCCACATCTCAATAATAATCAACCTTGGACTGTGCCCACATCTCAATAATACATCAACCCTGGACTGTGCCCCACATCTCAATAATAATCTATCCTTGGACTGTGCCCACATCTCAATATAATCCATCCTTGGATCTAGTAACCCCATCATAATATAAACCCCCTTGGATCAGTACCCCATTCAATAATAATCCATCCTTGGATCTAGTAACCCACATCTCATAATAGTCCATCCTTGGATCTAGTAACCCCATCTCAATAATATCCATCTTTGGATTCTAGTTAACCCACATCATCCATAATAACCCATCATTGGATCTAGTAACCACATCTCCATAATATCCACATCCTTGATCTAGTAACCCACATCTCAATAATACATCCATCCTTGGATCTAGTAACCCACATCATAATATAATCCATCTCTTGATCTAGTAACCCACATCTCAATATAATCCTCTTGGATCTAGTAACCCACACATAATAATAATCCATCCTTCTGGATCTAGTAACCCCATCTCAATAATAATCCTCCTTGGATCTAGTAACCCACATCTCAATATAATCCATCCTTGGATCTAGTAACCCACATCATAATATAATCCATCCTTGGATCTAGTAACCCACATCATAATATAAACCCTCATTGGATCTAGTAACCCACATCTCAATAATAATCCATCCTTGGATCTACTAGTAACCCACATCTCAATAATAATCCATCCTTGGATCTATAACCCACATCATAATATAATCCATCCTTGGATCTAGTAACCCACATCATAATAATAATCCATCCTTGGATCTAGTACCCACACTCTCAATAATAATCCATCCTTGGATCTAGTACACATCTCAATAAATAATCCTCCTTGGATCTAGTAACCCACTCATAATAATAATCCATCCTTGGATCTACTAACCCACATCATAATAATATCCATCCTTGGATCTAGTAACCCACATCTCATAATAACCCCTCATTGGATCTAGTAAACCCCACTCTACTCAATAATAATCCATCCTTGGATCTAGTAACCCACATCCCAATAATATCCATCCTTGGATCTGTACCCCACCTCAAATAATACTCCATACCTTGGATCTAGTAACCCACATCATAATAATAACCCATCATTGGATCTAGTAACCCACATCTCAATAATAATCCATCCTTGGATCTGTACCCACATCATAATAAGTAATCAATCCTTGGATCTCTAGTACCCCACAATCTCAATAAAACCCAATCATTGGATCTAGTACCCACATCTCAATAATAATCCATCCTTGGATCTATAACCCACACCAATAATAATCCATCCTTGATCTATACCCACCTCATAATAAACCATCCGGTCTATACCCCACATCAAAGAATAATCCATCCTTGGATCTAGTAACCCACATCTCAATAATAACCATCCTTGGATCTAGTAACCCACATCTCATAATAATCCATCCTTTGGATCTAGTAACCCCCCATCATAATAATAATCCATCCTTGGATCTAGTAACCCACATCATAATAATAACCATCCTTGGATCTAGTAACCCACATCTCAATATACCCATCCTTGGATCTAGTAACCCACACTCTCAATAATATCCATCCTTGGTCTAGTAAAACCCACATCCCCAATAATAATCCATCCTTGATCTAGTAACCCACCTCATAATAATAATCCATCCTTGGATCTAGTAACCACATCATAATATAACCCTCATCTTGGCTCTCGTAACCCACATCTCATAATAATCCATCCTTGGATCTAGTAACCCACATCATAATAATAATCCATCCCTTGGATCGTATTAACCCCATCTCAATAAATAACCCATCATTGGATCAGTACCCAATCCTCAATATAACTCCATCCTTGGATCTACGTAACCCACATCCAATAATAATCCATCCTTGGATCTAGTAACCCACCTCATAATAATAAATCCATCCTTGGATCTAGTAACCCACATCATAATAATAACCCATCATTGGATCTAGTAACCCACTCTCAATTAATCCTCCTTGGATCTAGTAAACCCACATCAACTAATAATGGCATGCCAGGCACGGTTCCAAATCATACATGTGTACAAATCTCTACTCTTCACTTTCTGGGACTTTGAACATACACTGAAGGAGAACCATAAGGAGCAGGGATGTAAGTTAAGGATTTTTTTAAACTTCACAGTGGGGCCAGTGGTGGGTTCAATTTTAGTTTTAGAGTTAGACATGCCCTTTAAGGTGTCCATACATTCTATGAAATGATCATATTGTAATCATAGCATTAGTAGCCACCAATGACAAAATCAGTTCAACACTAAAGTTCCATTCTACCTGACATTTACAATATTAACAAAAAATTGCTGGACAATAACAAATATGCGATAATACTGCAGCGTGTATGGCTGGCTTTAGGAACTATACCCTGCTCTTTTCCTTTATAGATCCATGAGGTTTACAGTGGCTATCTCCTTATAAATTAAAGGCCTTTTCATTATTTAAGATCTGGGAGGATCTTAAATGGAAATGAATGGAAAAATCGATCACGTTATAGAAAATAATTCGATTTTCGTGGCTTTAGGTAGTTATGTTATGGAACTTGGCTTTGTTTCTGTATTTATTACCTATAAACATTGGGAATTACTGGTTTAATAAAGGTAAACCTGGTTGTTGTTGGTAAACAATACCTAAAGGCCACGTCTATGGCGTCCGGCTTTGCAAATAGACCAATACAATGGTGGCCATGTTGATAAAATAGTAGCAATATTATTGGTACCGATTAACCGATAATATTGCTACATCTATGGCCACATTTAGTCTATCCTTTTCCTATACACTGGAAGTATCTAGAAGTCTAGGTACACATGGTTCAACCAACTGTCCGATCTGTAATATGTAGTTAACCTAAGATGGACCCACCCAGGACCATTTATAATATAATCAATGCACAGGGCCCATACATAAACCAATCCCAGTGGTACAATCACGGAATTGTACGATTGGTATTGGTCGGATAAAAATTTTCCTTTGTTACTATAGGGAAAAAAATTGTTTGACATTTATACGATCGGCAAAAACGGGGGGCTGTGGGAACACTCCTATGGCAACATTATTATAACATATAGTGGAAGTGCCACTGATCTGACCAAAACATTAGAACAAACAAGAAAAGAGATGATCAATGCACATTCCTGGGCCCCATATATTATAATATCTGTGCTAGTGCAAACAGTAAAAACATGGGGGTTTTTAGTTACAATTTTATCCATAAAAGTGAAAAGCCTTCCAACCATGTCAAGGTAACCCCAGTATGGAAGGTCCTAACAATTTAGCTTGGGTCATTTATCTGGGCTGACACTCCCTGCTTGGTTGCATTTTCATGGGAAGATTGTCTCCCTGACCTTGCATTGGATTATTATTACAGGCTATCACTTCCCCCAGTCTACTGGCTTATAACAAGGAGGGAAGAGGCCTCCCATCCAATGCTTAGTATTCAAGGCATAAGACCTCCAATTAAAGGGACGTGTTGGGGTGCTACTACCACATGGAAGCTTGGTCAATCTTCCTGCAGAGAAGCTCTGCTACATTACATAAACATGGCCGATTTATACGATTGGCTATACAGAAACTGATGATTGGTGAATATTTGGGCCCCAAGGTGAGAATCGAACCCATATTGAGGGGCTTTGCGATATTGGGTTGTTCTGACTTGCTGTATTGTATCTTCCTGTTTCAGATGTTTGGTTGTGGTTCTGTGGCCCAGGTGGTTCTCAGCAGAGGATCCCACGGACAGTTTTTGACCGTCAATCTGGCCTTTGGATTTGCGGTGATGCTGGGAATTCTGATATCCGGCCAAGTGTCGGGTAAGTTGGCACTTTCTTCGGTGTCAGGGTGAAGGGTTAAGGTTAAAACTTTATCTAAAAGAGGAGCATTTCATTGCAGGGGGTCACTTGAATCCTGCGGTCACCTTCGCATTGTGTCTCATGGCGAGAGAACCCTGGATCAAACTCCCAGTCTACACCTTTTCCCAGATTGTAGGAGCTTTCCTTGGTGCTGGAATCGTCTATGGCTTATATTATGGTAAGTGGAAATCACAGCAGAAGGGGGTCATTAGAAAACCTTTTTTTCAGTCTTTGCTCAACACCGCCCCCTTTAGGTGCTACATAATAGGCACCAGGTAACAAAGAGGATGAAGCCAGCCAGTGACGGTGTGGAGAGATAGAATTCACAGCCTAGCATTATATAGAGAATGGTTTATAATGCTACATCTTTAAATTATACACTGCATACGTCCTATTAAAAAAAAATTAAAGGGGAAGCTATCTTAAAATTTCAGTTTGTTAAAAAGATGATACTCTAAGTCCTGAGTGAATGTGTCATAGCTGCAGTGCAGATGAGTAAACAAGCTAAACGATCATACCTAATGGTTAAATGGATTTTAACCTTTGCTCTGCATCTAAGAGATTGCAATAGCATTATGTTATTAGCATAATAGTTATTATGTAACAGTAAGTGAAAGGGTTAATGGAGCCTATAGAGGTTTCATTAGTAGTTACAGTAATTTGCAAGAACATAAGGCAAGTTTCTACACTGCATTTGGCCTGATTTTAACCCCTGTATCTGATATTGGTTTCCCCCGGGTACACACGGAACCTCCATTTGAGTACATTGCGGGGAAGGGTGTATTCAGGAAACAGGGGGAGCATTACATTGAATTTCCCATCATTCTTAAGTATTTCCATGGTCCTTAAAAAAATTCCAGCCTTTGCCATTTCCTGTCAGTTTTACTTTCCAGGGAAAGGCTGTAGATAAGACGTTTTATAGATATTGTATCACAGAGCTTGTTGGTAATGCTGAGTTTAACTAACCGGATGTATTACTGTATAGTTCTGGGTCTAGAAAGTGATGACAGTAGTGATGACTGGTTTATAGGATTATAAGGTCTAGTAAAACGATCAACTCCTTTTTTATATAAGCACCACCTGCCTGAAAGCCTTATTACAAGGAATGCAGACTTATAATTCAAAGCCATAAACTATAAAAACTAAACAAAGATACACAATAAAATCTCGAAAAGTATCAAGTACAAAGAGCTTGGTAGTTACTGCCCCTCCCCTAGGTCAGTGATCTCAGACATGCTCAGTGTGATTCACCCTGTGAGAGAGAATGAAGCTCTACATTCAGAAGCTTTGTATCTGCAAGCAACATAAAGGCTTTCCGTAATGTTGAGGTCACAGAGGTAAATCTTTATATAGGAATTACATAGAAAGACAAGTGATGAATTATTTTAATCCACAGTATCTGGGCTATAAGTAAGAGAGACATTTGTTTAAAGCTGAAGGTCTCCTTTAATAAAATTGAGCATTGTAGATATTACTGGCTTTGCTCAGATTTACCTGGTTAATTCATCAGGAGACCCAAGAAAAGGTAAAAAACTTCATGCATAATCAATTCATTGCAGTAAGATAACCTAACCCACTGTTCTGATTGGCCGGTGTGTGTCACCTATCAAAAGTTAAAGCTACACCTGTAGTGTGAATTCAGTCAAGTGATATCTGTCACAAGGATAGAAATTAAACCTCAAATTAGATTTACTAAGGACACTTTCTCTACCTTTATGGCATCTATCTGCACACTCAGGTCCACTCACAAATTACAATTAAGCAACTGTGCATGTGTGTGCCACAATAAAGCATTAAATCTACATACCTCAAGCATCCTGTATCCTTTGATTTTCTTGGTAGACATTTACATCAATATAATGATCAGCAATCTGTAGGATAAAATGAAAATGGTAAACCCCAGTATTTTGCGTTGACCTATCATGAAGCCAATTGGAGAACGCTGTCAGGTGATATTTTCCAACATGAAATTGGTTGAAAATGATTGGTTGCTTCACAAATCATCTGGACTATCTGACCAAAAAATGGGGCCAGGCGTTAAATTGTTCCAATAGAACCAGACCAACCTCCCAGGTTGTTTTATTTTGTAGTCCTTTTGTAGTCTTGTTAATGCTATCATTACGTTACATTGTATTTTCTACTTTCAGATGCCATTTGGTTATTTGCCGATGACCAGCTCTATGTAACAGGGCCCAATGGGACGGCTGGAATTTTTACCACATTTCCATCGGACCATCTGACGCTCATGAATGGATTCTTCGATCAGGTAAACCTTGATGTGGTGTGATGATTTCTGGGTAAATGTGAGTTAAAGGGCAAGTCCAGCCCACAAATCAAAACTTACATACAGGTAAATCACCCCCTTAAACCCTAAACAGTAATAGATTGAAATGTGAAATATATAAGTCTAACCTGAAATCCTGCACAATGTCCTGTTTCCACTGTTTCTGCTTCCTGGTTCTTCCAGTTGCAAACTATCAGTTATGGATTTGACAGTTGACACAGCCAATGACTGAATGCTAATCCCCTAGCTGCCTCATCTGAGCATGCTCAAGCTCAGATCCAGTTCACTAAATTGCTCAGTTTCCATGAGGCATCCAGAAGCATAGCAGGCATACAGTATTGAATACAGAGGACAAAGTAGGATATATCAAGAGGCCATTCTTTTTGAAAGACGTTATTATGAGGGTGGAATTTTCCTTTAAAGGGCATGTTAAAATAAAATAAAAATAAAATAAATAAATAAAATAAAAACTTAAAATAAAAAACTGGTGACTTGTCAGTTATCTACCTGTAATCCCAACTGCCATTTTTACCAGTTCATTATATGTATTTGTAACCAGATATTTCATCATAAATTCTATTTCTTTCTGGCAAAGGTATCTACCCCCTACCTCTGCTCAATGAGCTATTTATAAGCTTGAGCATATGCAGAGAAGGCAGCTAGTGAAACAGCCATCAATCATTAGTTGTGATGTCAGCAGTCTCCATAGAGGGAGGGGCCATATTACTCTCCCAGAATGGGGACAATAATCCTTATTTATCTGGTTAGTAATGCAGATAATAAAGTGCAGGTTAGGGTTGGGACAGTGCCCTTTAATCTAAGCTTTTATACGGGGTGAACTTGCTCTTTATTTATCGCCTTTTTTAATTTGATTTAAACAAAGGTTCAAAATCCAGGGCATGGGTGCTATGCTTTGCCGTTTCTGAGAAAGCTTTTTTCTATTGAGAATGTCTCTTTAAATGCTTGTGCACACGTGTGATTGCGGGTCCCAACCCGTGACGCATGATGTGTACGAACAAACGTTTCGGGCAATAATCCGCCTGTGTGTAGGCGCTTTATCAGCCGAAACGGTCGTTCGCTCGGAGAACGTTGAACGACCGACTTTACGGATCTCCCAAGCGGGCCGATTATTGGTTGAAACATTGGTTCATACACATCACGTGTGTACGAGCCTTAACTTGCCATACAGATAAGACGGGTTCCTTTCCCCACATCCTAGTAGGGGAGACAAGTCTTCATTCAAACTAATTCACCTTGTGTGACCTTCAGACTTTTTCCAGTAACTTTAGACCCAGTCACTTTCTTTTAATACGTGACCTTGTCCGTGTACCGGGGGTATCTCTACATTTCACATTTCAATGCTTCCTTTGTTTCGGAGGAACAAGTCCTACATTGACCTTGGTAGGTGACAGAATCTGCTATGAGCGTTATCAGCGATAAGTTCCTGTACCTGAACAGAGAAAGAGAAAAGGTTTCATTATTAATGGCAGTAAGTTTAATGGACATTATTGGAAATATACCAAATAAAACATGCTGCATTTTAATGAATAACCATTAAAGGGGAAGTTCAGTGCAAATACAGAGACTTTTAAGAAAAAAGAGCAGTGTTATTCCATCCTAATGACCTTAACCTGCCCATTCAGCATTGTGTCTGTGTATAAATAAATGTAACCGAAATACTGACTTCCTGTTAGCAGGACCCCTAGTAGAGACAGTTATGGTCTTTCCCTTGACCCAGCGCCTGGGTTGATTGAGTTGCTCAGTAGAGATCTGAGAGAATATGTAGAATAACTAGCTAAGCATAATATAAACATACAGGGAGATTCAATAAAAGTTCTTATCGGTTAAAATGGTGCTAAGTTTGCCCCAACCAATCAAACGTTAGCTTTCAAATGTTAAATAAGGTCTGATTGGTTGGGGCAAAATTAGCACCATTTTAACGATAAGAACTTTTATTGAATCTCCCTGTAAGAATTTTAAAAATTATGATATTTTCCACTGAATTTTTTCTTTAATCCATTATGTTTAAACCATTAGGTATCCAAAAAAGAAAAAATTTACACCAGATGTATTTTTCTTTCAAATAACGAGCTACTGAACAGCACTGCCAGACTGACTTGTTATTTCTGCTAGTGGATCACAGAAACTAAACAGAAATTACAGTTTAAAGGCCAATTCCACCCTTCAAATGAAAAATTGGAGAGATGAGAGACTAACCTAAAGTTCTGCACACTGTCCTGTTACTCCTCTCTCTGCTTTCTGGCTCTTTTGGTTAGATGATATCACAGCCAGAAACTGAATGGTATTTCCCTCACTGCCTCCTCTGAGTTTGCTCAAGCTCGTAACAAGCTCAGAAAGTAGTTGCAAACCTATATCAGCTTTCTAATGATTTGGGGGATGCTTTAAAAACACAATTTTTCATTTGAGATGTGGACTTGCCCTTTAAAAAAAAAAAGAAATGCAAAATAAAGTTCGATTTTTTTTTAAAACACAAAAGAAAAACATGCAAAGCAGACCTGCTGGATATAAAGACTTACCCGAATGCACTCGGCCAAATAGAATTACATCTCCAGACTGAAGTGTCTTTTCTTTACAGTTCATTGGTACAGCAGCCCTGGTGGTTTGTGTTCTGGCCATCGTTGATCCTAACAACAACCCAATTCCACGCGGGCTGGAAGCTTTTACTGTAGGGTTTGTTGTCCTCGTGATTGGGCTTTCCATGGGATTCAACTCCGGTTATGCAGTCAACCCTGCCAGGGACTTTGGCCCGAGGTTATTCACATCTATGGCTGGATGGGGTACTGAAGTCTTCTGGTGAGTACTCATGGTTTGTGAGACATGACGGTGTAAAAGGAGGCGGGGTAGATCCTAGCAGAGGAACTTTCATTTATTGGTAAAACAGCAATCTAAGTGGACATAAATATATTGTATTTTAACCAAGTTTTAATTAAAACTCCCTTCCATACAGTGTCCCAAAACATTATGTTTATGAGATGCTACTGCCCTCTGCTGCGCCTTCTTGGTCTTTCAAGGTCAAAGTGGCATCACATTTATCGAAGTCTGGGGTGTGAGTTTATGTCCCAACGAACAAAGGATCCTGGGAGATCTTTTTTTTCTGAAAGACAAGCCCATTGTAAATAACGTATGACATGTTTTTATGATATAACATACATTTTAGTTGCCCTTGTTTGACCTTTGACAAATAATCTTGGAGAAATCAGTGTAATGGCTGAAATAACTGAGATTTATCTTATTCCAGGGCTGGAAACCAATGGTGGTGGGTGCCAATCGTCTCGCCTTTACTAGGATCAGTTGCCGGAGTCCTTGTTTATCAGCTGATGATTGGATGCCACATTGAGCCTCAACCGAAATCCACCGAACCAGAAAACGTCAAGCTGGCTAATATTAAGCACAATGACAAGTTCTGAAGCAGATGTCACCAAGGGAAGATCTAAAACAACCAAATGATAAGGGAACCCAAAGCCCTTCATGAGTTACAGTGTAGATGTGCTACACTCCAAGATCATTTTAGCACAAACACTTTTCTCTTATTGTACAGATTGCTGGCAGTCTCATGAAAATAGGCTTCTAGCTCAAGAAAAATGTGTTATTTCACATGTGCGTCTAACACTCCAGTCTTTCTGTGTAGATATGGGGTTTTGATGCAATGCTTTGTACATAAATATCAATACAACTTCTACTAGCTAAGAAAGCCTAAAGAGTTCAAATGTTCCTTCAACAAAGTCTTCTAATTCCAGTCCTGGAAGATGAAGGTCACAGAAGGTCACAGTTGGGTTATCTCCAGGAAATGATCTTGGAAAAAGCTTTTCACCTATTCCCAAGAAAATGATAGGATTTGAAAAGGTTTCCAGGGCTAATTATTAATGGATAACTAACATCATTTTCGCTTCCTCCAAGCCCAGAACCACCGTGAATCTGATTTCTCAAAGTCTGTCGAATTTCAGAATAGAATAATCTTTGTTTGTGTGTAATAATGTTAGTAAAATCCTGTTCACCTTTAAAATGTTTCATATATAAATACGTAATATCATTTATAGTCTTCTTAGCGCTTGGTGGCCTTTAAATAGGAGGGAATAGGTAGTTTCATACAATGAAAGAAAGCCATAAACCTCTTGTAAAATATATCATTATAAAAGATAAATATGGGTGGTGTCAATTTTATCGATTCTAGTTTAATTTAGACCACGGTACTCCAAGGCGAAGCTTGATAGTTAATGAATGGTACATTACTTTAAAAAATATAATAAGTCATGTGACACAAGTGACATCACTAGGCAACAGCTAAAACTGATGATATCACTAAGCACCATGTATAGCGATATATTTTACTGGCTATGAATGGCTTATATGGATTATAAAAAGGTTAAACCCTCCTTGGTATAATCAAGGTCAAGAATAATTTCACAATATCTGAAATTTGAAAATGTTACAAAAAGTTATATGGGCTTGAGGGCCATATTCATAAATCGCTAAAAAGTGATAACGCACCTTTAACAATCGGTTTAACGATTTTCAATATACGATTGTTATCGTAAATTACCGATAACGATTGTCAATCTACGATAACACGATCGTAGATTTACGATCCCCATAGAATACCATTGCTGTCGTTTACTATCGCACGGTATTCTATGACCGAACGTTCGTTAAAGGACAACTATACTGTAAAAATTAACTTTTTAAAAATGAAAAGGAGCTGGGGCAAGGAGATAGGATTGATTATTCCCACCTCCCAATGTTGTTTCGTTGAGGAGCTACAGCACATACAATTTTCATCTGCCAGGTTATGGCCCTGGGCCATTCTATATTAAAGATTGTTCTGAAGCATACAGGAAGACTGGCAGAAGCAGTTTTTTTTTCCTACTGCTCCTTATAGAAATGATATTGGGAGGTAAAACGCACCAATCCTACTTCCCTGCCTCAGGTACTTTTTATTTAACCTGTTTTTAAAAAAACTTTATACGCATTACAGTTTCCCTTTATTTAACAAACGTTCGGCCTAAATGTACAACCGCAGCTGCACATTTACATCCGCTGTTGTACATTACCGGAATGCGTGGTAACCCTAAATTGTGATAACGCGCCTGTATTAATATAGCCCTATGTACCAAAAGGTGCTGGAGTTTTCATTGGCTTATTGTAGTTAATGGCAACTGCATATAATTCAAGCATTTGCCCATCTTAATGAATAAGCCCCATATTGTTGTATATTTCATATATTATTTTTTAAAAAAACTAATTCCTAAAAACTATACTAATGTACAATAAATAAGACCAAAATCAGAAAGCAAATTATATATGAGATTCTTCTGTATATATATATTTTATATTTTATTTCGTTTATTTCTAGTGTGTGTGTGTAAAATATTTAGTTCTATTTGTAACAATTATTCAGGAGGTTGAAATGATACTTAGCTAGATGACCCCCACACATGTACGGTACCTGTCAATCAATGAATCCAGATTTGGTGTAAGATTCTGATTGGCTGTATGAATTGTGAGGTGGGGCCGTACAAACCAATAATCATGCAAGTTTCTTTTGAGCCACACCTGTGCCCTTATTAATGAACTCTTGTGAAATGTACAATATATAAACTTTACAGTGAACATTTTACCGTAATAACATTTTCAGATAATTATCATAGTGTAATGCCAATCGCACTAGACTTTATTGTAATTATTAATACAAAATATATATTTTTAGTAAGACCTGACATGAGAAAAAGAAAATTAGACTGGCAAAAGTTTCATGGTCAAGTTTAGAGTGAGACGTATGTTACAAAGCCACACCAGCCTGCCCCAGCAGTTATGATTACAATGCAGCAATGCAATGGGCATATGGCCATTGACTAATAGTCACACCAGCCTGCCCCAGCACCGATGATTACAATGCAGCAATGCAATTGGCATATGGCCATTGACTACATAGTCACACCAGCTGCCCAGCACCGTATGATTACAATGCAGCAATGCAATGGGCATATGGCCATTGACTACATAGTCACACCAGCCTGCCCCAGCACCGTATGATTACAATGCAGCAATGCAATGGGCATATGGCCATTGACTACATAGTACACCAGCCCTGCCCAGCACCGTATGATTACAATGCAGCAATGCAATGGGCATAGGCCATTGACTACATAGTCACACCAGCCTGCCCCAGCACCGTATGATACAAATGCAGCAATGCAATGGGCATATGGCCATTGACTACATAGTCACACCAGCCTGCCCAGCACCGTATGATTACAATGCAGCAATGCAATGGGCATATGGCCATTGACTACATAGTCACACCAGCCTGCCCCAGCACCGTATGATTACATGCAGCAATGCAAGTGCATATGGCCATTTACTACATAGTCACACCAGCCTGCCCCAGCACCGTATGATTACAATGCAGCAATGCACGGGCATATGGCCATTGACTACATAGTCACACCAGCCTGCCCCAGCACCGTATGATTTCAATGAGCAATGCAATGGGCATATGGCCATTGACTACATAGTCACACCAGCCGCCCCAGACCGTATGATTACAATGCAGCATATCAAGGGCATATGGCCATGACTACATAGTCACACCAGCCTGCCCCAGCACCGTATGATTACAATGCAGCAATGCAATGGGCATATGGCCATTGACTACATAGTCACACCAGCCTGCCCCAGCACCGTTGATTACAATGCAGCAATGCAATGGGCATATGGCCATTGACTAATAAGTCACAACCAGCCCTGCCCCAGCACCGTATGATTACAATGCAGCAATTGCAAATGGGCATATGGCCATGACTACAAGTCACACCAAGCCTGCCCAGCACCGTATGATTACAATGCAGCAATGCAATGGGCATATGGCCATTGACTACATAGTCACACCAGCCTGCCCCAGCACCGTATGATTACAATGCGAATGCAATGGGATATGGCCATTGACTACATAGTCACACCAGCCGCCCCAGCACCGTATGATTACAATGCAGCAATGCAATGGGCATATGGCATTGACTACATAGTCACACCAGCCTGCCCCAGACCCGTATGATTACAATGCAGCAATGCAATGGGCATATGGCCATTGACTACATAGTCACACCAGCCTGCCCCAGCACCGTATGATTACAAGCAGCAATGCAATGGGCATATGGCCATTGACTACATAGTCACACCAGCCTGCCCCAGCACCGTATGATTACAATGCAGCAATGCAACGGGCATATGGCCATTGACTACATAGTCACACCAGCCTGCCCCAGCACCGTATGATTACAAGCAGCAATGCAAGGGCATATGGCCATTGACTACAAAGTCACACCAGCCTGCCCAGCACGTATGATTACAATGCAGCAATGCAATGGGCATATGGCCATTGACTACATAGTCACACCAGCCTGCCCCAGCACCGTATGATTACAATGCAGCAATGCAATGGGCATATGGCCATTGACTACATAGTCACACCAGCCTGCCCCAGCACCGTATGATTACAATGCAGCAATGCAATGGGCATATGGCCATTGACTACATGCACACCAGCCTGCCCCAGCACCGTATGATTACAATGCAGCAATGCAATGGGCATATGGCCATTGACTACATAGTCACACCAGCCTGCCCCAGCACCGTATGATTACAATGCAGCAATGCAACGGGCATATGCCATGTGTGCATTTGGATGATCCAATCGGCTCATTTCATAGAGAGAAAAGTTTAAGAAAGATTGGGGAAGGTTAAGGTTGTATCTGATGTACAGAAACACAATAACATTGATGTTCTAACCAACCATGAGAATGGGATGTGTGGCCAGTAATGGGGGCTGGTGTCATGCCACAGACATGAGAGTTTCTGACACTTATCTACTTACACATGGTGCTTGGAAATAAACGGACAAAGACACAGTTCTGGCATTTCACACTACGTTTATTACTTGCCCCAACTCTTTGGTTGGGTACACACTATACAATTTTTTGATCAGACAAATGGGCGACTGGCAATGTCGGAAAATCCCCGCTGACCGTGCGGTTTCTGTGGGCATGGTAACATTTTTCATCTTGACCGCACCCTAGAGCGGTCGGCCAGGATAAATCCCTGTCAGTTGCGGCAAAAGTTGATTCAAACTGTTGGCCATGGACTGTAAACTTGGTTTTCGGGCCTAGGCACTCTGTTTTGTGGCTATTAGCCAATGTTTCATAAGGTGCTCCCTTGCCAGGTCCTCTACCAATGACCCTTCGCTATAGCACAAGCAAAATGGATGCATGGGGCACACTTAAAGTGTAAGTGAATATTTATTAAATACACTCGATCTACATGATGAAGTGTGCCCCTTGCATCAATTTTGCTTGGCCATGGACAGTTCACTAGTGATGAACGGTTGGTGGGAAATATCTGTTGTATTCAGTTAGATCAACTGGACTTGAAGTTTAGTTCTTGAAGACGTTTCGCTAGTCATCCGACTGGCTTTCTCAATTCAGAAATACCATACAACAGATATACCATGACCTGGATGAATAAGAACCTTCACAAGGTTGGTGGGAATGAAAAATAAGTTGTTTTCTTTTAACCCAACATCGTATACTTAACGCAATTTACATTGTAAATAATTATTATCTGGCCCATTGATCCGAGAGCCTCTACGTTGTTCTTGCCTGGACAATGCCTGAGGGACTGTTGCCCATTGCAGTGGTTTGGAAGATGATATACTTTGTTTTCTTCTAGATGGATCACCCCCAGTCTCAGTGACACTAGAAGATCACAGTTTAATGTTCCCAGACACAGGGGATAGAATACTTTCAAGGTTTTGAGCTCTGGGTGATCTTGTTACAACATGTCATCCTAGCAAAGCACAACATAGCTTGACTAATCCCACTGAATTCCTTCCTTGGAATTTCCTACAAGCCATGGCCTGAAACCCATTTTTCCTTATTTATCCAAATGTCTTTTGAGGTCAAACTGACCCTAATTAATCACGTGCAGATCCCCAAGCAGTGGGTTTTGTCTTGAATAGTTTATATCTGTTGTATTCAATTAGATCAACTGGACTTGAAATGTAGTTCTTGAAGACATTTCGCTAGTCATCCGACTGGCTTTCTCAATTCAGAATGACTAGTACAAGAATCTGTGGCAATTATGTACCCTGGAAAATCCCAATTAGCATATCACAGCCAGGTGTTAAGGGTGTGATTAGATAGTGGCTAAGAGGTGTTATAGGAACGCCCAGAGTAAGGTGTTAAAACAGCATTGTACATGGCAGACAGTTGGTGTCGAACCCCCCCACCTCTATTTAGGCTTGGTTTCTTTATTTTCACATAAATGGCCTCCTTAACACCTCTCTTGAACCAGTCACGTTCCTTCGCCAGTATGTTAACATTACAATCGTCAAAGGTATGTCCTTTATCCTTAAGATGCAGATACACGGCTGAGTCCTGACCCGAGGAATTGGCTCTTCTGTGCTGGGCCATACGTTGATGCAGTTGCTGTTTGGTCTCCCCCACATACAAATCAGAGCATTCTTCACTGCACTGCACTGCATATATGATGTCGCTTTTCTTGTGTTTTGGTATTGGGTCTTTCGGATGTACCAATTGCTGCCTCAGTGTGTTGTTCGGTTTAAAGCAGACAGGGATACGATGTTTTTTGAAAATTCTTCTTAATTTATCGGAGACCCCTGCTACATATAGGATGACCATGTTCTTCCTCCTGTCTTGCTTTTCCCCTTCACTGTTGGTATTTGTGTTCTTTTCTTTCCTTCTACTTCTTTTGACAAAGGCCCAGTCTGGATATCCACAAGTTTTAAGGGCTCCTCTGAGATGTTTCATTTCTTTAGCCTTCGCCTCTGTGTGATATGCTAATTGGGATTTTCCAGGGTACATAATTGCCACAGATTCTTGTACAAGTCATTCTGAATTGAGAAAGCCAGTCGGATGACTAGCGAAACGTCTTCAAGAACTACATTTCAAGTCCAGTTGATCTAATTGAATACAACAGATATACCATGACCTGGATGAATGAGAACCTTCACAAGCATATCTTGAATAGTTTCTTTTAAAAAGTCTTCACCTTGTTCAGTTTGGAGCCAAAAGGTGGAACAGACCATTTTGGTTTGAATCACAGGGTTGACCCTTTTCTACACATGGTCCATAAAAAAATCCATCAGATACAAAATGATTTGGTAATTATTATTAGCCATGTATATGGCAAATGTTCACTAAATCCTGTGGCTGTTTACTATTGGCGTCCCCATTGTCAGTGACTGCTGATAATGGCTCCTAAACAATCTCCTTATACACAGTAAAGGAAAATCAGACTGGGAATTTGTATTTGCAGGAGACTAACAGGGTTATTCAATAAAAGTTCTTATTGGTTAAAATGATGCTAATTTTGCCCCAACCAATCAGATCTTGTTTAACATTTGAAAGCTAACATCTGATTGGTTGGGGCAAAAGTAGCACCATTTTAAAGAACTTTTATTGGATAACCCTGTAAAGGTCCTACACACTATGGGGCATTAAGGGGCGATGTTGTTTTTTAAAGCTATAAATAGTAAGAAAATTCGGCTTTTCAAGCCTTTTTCTTCCTTTATCTGTGACATTCAGTTAGATCAACTGGACTTGAAGTTTAGGGCCCTATTTAAAAATGTGCGTTATCGATATTGTAAATTTACGCTGAACGTTCATTAATTAATGATCGTTCGGTCATAGAGTAGCATGCGGTAGTAAACTACCGCAATGGTAATTTATGGGGATCGTAAATCTATGATTGGGTAAACGTAGATTTACGATCGGTAATTTATGAACTTTATTGTTAATTAACAATAACGATTTTAAATTAATGATCGATAAAGCTCCTTTATAACTATGGCTCTTAGTTCTTGAAGACATTTCACTAGTCATCCGACTGGATCTCTCAATTCAGAATGACTTGTACAAGAATCTGTTGGCAATTATGTACCCTGGAAAATCCCAATTAGCATATCACAGCCAGGGGTCAGGGACCTCCATACAACAGCAAAGGGTGAGGGACCTCCATATAATAGCAAGGGGTCAGGGATCTCCATATAACAGCAAGGGGTCAGGGACCTTCATATAACAGCAAGGGGTCAGGGACCTCCATATAACAGCAAGGGGTCAGGGACCTCCCTATAATATCAAGGTGTCAGGGACCTCCATATAACAGAAAGGGGTCAGGGACCTCCATATAACAGAAAGGTGTCATGGACCTCCTGAATGCAAAGTGTTAGGGACCTCCATATAACAGCAAGGGGTCAGGGACCTCCATATAACAGAAAGGTGTCAGGGACCTCCATATAACAGCAAGAGGTTAGGGACCTCCATATAACAGCAAGGTGTCAGGGACCTCCATATAACAGCAAGGGGTCAGGGACCTCCATATGCACATTCCTGGGGCCCATATCTATAATATCTTTGCTACGTGAAACCGTAAAAACATGGGGGGTTTTTAGTTACAATTTTAATTCCATAAAGTGAAAAGCCTTCCAACCATGTCAAGGTAACCCCAGTATGGAAGGGTCCTCACATTTAGCGTGGTCGGGTCATTTATCTGGGCTCTTCCGCGTGCATTCTTTGTCATCGGTGCTTGGTGATGTATTGACAAGTGTCTCCTAACTTCTATCTCTATAAACTATCCCCCGCGACTGGCTTTTAAAAAGGAGGAAGAGGCCTCTCATCCAATGTTTGTATTCAAGGCAGTAAGACCTCCAATTAAAGGGACGTGTTGGGGGCTACTACCACATGGAAGCTGGTCAATCTTCTGTCAGAGAAGCTCTGCTACATTACATAAACATGGCCGATTTATACGATTGGCTATACAGAAACTGATGATTGGTTGAATATTGGGCCCAAGGTGAGAATCGAACCCATATTGAGGGGCTTTGCGATATTGGTTGTTCTGACTTGCTGTATTGTATCTTCCTGTTTCAGATGTTGTTGGGTTTTGAGTCTGTGGCCCAGGTGGTTCTCAGCAGAGGATCCCACGGACAGTTTTTGACCGTCAATCTGGCCTTTGGATTTGCGGTGATGCTGGGGAATTCTGATATCCGGCCAAGTGTCGGGTAAGTGGCACTTTCTTCGGTGTCAGGGTGAAGGGTTAAGGTTAAAACTTATCTAACAAGAGGAGCATTTCATTGCAGGGGGTCACTTGAATCCTGCGGTCACCTTCGCATTGTGTCTCATGGCGAGAGAAACCCTGGATCAAACTCAGTCTACACCTTTTCCCAGATTGTAGGAGCTTTCCTTGGTGCTGGAATCGTCTATGGCTTATATTATGGTAAGTGGAAATCACAGCAGAAGGGGTCATTAGAAAACCTTTTTTTCAGTCTTTGCTCAACACCGCCCCTTTAGGTGCTACATATAGGCACCCGGTAACAAAGAGGATGAAAGCCACCAGTGACGGTGTGGAGAGATAGAATCAAGCCTAGCATTATATAGAGAATGGTTTATAAGGCTACATCTTTAAATATATACAACTGTCTACGTCCTATTAAAAAAAATTAAAGGGGAAGCTATCGTAAATTTCAGTTTGTTAAAAAGATGATACTCTAAGTCCTGAGTGAATGTGTCATAGCTGCAGTGCAGATGAGTAAACAAGCGTAAACGATCATACCTAATGGTTAAATGGATTTTAACCTTTGCTCTGCATATAAGAGATTGCAATAGCATTATGTTATTAGCATAATAGTTATTATGTAACAGTAAGTGAAAGGGTTAATGGAGCCTATAGAGGTTTCATTAGAGTTACAGTAATTGCCAAAGAACATAAGGCAAGTTTCTACACTGCATTTGGCCTGATTTAACCCCTTTATGATATTGGTTTCCCCCGGGTACCAACGGAACCTCCATTTGAGTACATTGCGGGGAAGGGTGTATTCAGGAAACAGGGGGAGCATTACATTGAATTTCCATCATTCTTAAGTATTTCATGGTCTTAAAAAAATTCCAGCCTTTGCCATTTCCTGTCAGTTTTACTTTCCAGGGAAAGGCTGTAGATAAGACGTTTTATAGATATTATATCACAGAGCTTGTTGGTAATCTGAGTTTAACTAACCGGATGTATTACTGTTATAGTTCTGGGTCTAGAAAGTGATGACAGTAGTGATGACTGGTTTATGAGGATTATAAGGTCTGTAAACACGATCAACTCCTTTTTTTTATAAGCCCACCTGCCTGAAAGCCTTATTACAAGGAATGCAGACTTATAATTCAAAGCCATAAACTATAAAAACTAAAAAAGATACACAATAAAATCTCGAAAAGTATCAAGTACAAAGAGCTTGGTAGTTACTGCCCCTCCCCTAGGTCAGTGATCTCAGACTGCTTAGTTGTGATTCACCCTGTGAGAGAGAATGAAGCTCTACATTCAGAACTTTGTATCTGCAAGCAACATAAAGGCTTCCGTAATGTTGAGGTCCACAGAGGTAAATCTTTATATAGGAATTACAGAGAAAGACAAGTGATGAATTATTTTAATACCACAGTAGCTGGGCTATAAGTAAGAGAGACATTTGTTTAAAGCTGAAGGTCTCCTTTAATAAAATTGAGCATTGTAGATATTACTGGCTTTGCTCAGATTACCTGGTTCATTCATCAGGAGACCCAAGAAAAGGTAAAAAAACTCATGCATAATCAATTCATTGCAGTAAGATAACCTAACCCACTGTTCTGATTGGCCGGTTGTGTGTAACCTATCAAAAAGTTAAAGCTACACCTGTAGTGTGAATCAGTCAAGTGATATCTGTCACAAGGATAGAAATTAACCTCAAATTAGATTTACTAAGGACACTTCTCTACCTTATGGCATCTATCTGCCACACTCAGGTCCACTCACAATTCAATAAGCAACTGTGCATGTGTGTGCCACAATAAAGCATTAAATCTACATACCTCAACATCCTGTATCCTTGATTTTCTTGGTAGACATTTACCATCAAATATAATGATCAGCCGATCGTAGGATAAAATTAAAATGGTAAACCCCAGTATTTGCGTTGAGCCTATCATGAACCAATGGAGAACGCTGTCGGTGATATTTTCCAACATGAAATTGGTTGAAAATGATTGGTTGCTTTCACAATCATCTGGACTATCTGACAAAAATGGCAGGCGTTAAATTGTTCCAATAGAACCAGACCCACCCCCAGTTTTTTATTTTGTAGTCCTTTTGTAGTCTGTAATGCTATCATTACGTTACATTGTAGTTTCTACTTTCAGAGCCATTTGGTTATTTGCCGATGACCAGCTCTGATGAAACAGGGCCCAATGGGACGGCTGGAATTTTTACCACATTTCCATCGGACCATCTGACGCTCATGAATGGATCTTCGATCAGGTAAACCTGATGTGTGTGATGATTTCTGGGTAAATGTGAGTTATTAAAGGGCAAGTCCAGCCCACAAATCAAAACTACATACAGGTAAATCACCCCCTTAAACCTAAACAGTAATAGATTGAAATGTGAAATATATAAGTCTAACCTAAATCCTGCACAATGTCCTGTTTCCTGTTTCTGCTTCCTGGTTCTTCCAGTTGACAAACTATCAGTTATGGATTTGACAGTTGACACACAGCCAATGACTGAATGCATCCCCTAGCTGCTCATCTGGAGCATGCCAAGCTCAGATCCAGTTCACTAAATTGCTCAGTTTCCATGAGGCATCCAGAAGCTAGCAGGCATACAGTATTGAATACAGAGGAAAAAGTAGGATATATCAAAGGCCATTCTTTTTGAAAGACGTTATTATGAGGGTGGAATTTTCCTTTAAAGGGCATGTTCAAAACACTTAAAATAAAAAAACTGGTGACTTGTCAGTTATCTACCTGTAAATCCCAACTGCCATTTTACCAGTCATTATATGTTATTTGTAACCAGATTTTACATCATAAATTCTATTTTCTTTCTGGCAAAGGTATCTCACCCCTACCTCTGCTCAATGAGTTTTATAAAGCTTGAGCATATGCAGAGAAGGCAGCCAGTGAAACAGCCATCAATCATTAGTTGTGATGTCAGCGATCTCCATAGAGGGAGGGGCCATATTACTCTCCCAGAATGGGGGACAATAATCCTTATTATCTGTTAGTAATGCAGAATAATAAGTGCAGGTTAGGGTTGGACAGTGCCCTTTAATCTAAGCTTTTATAAGGGGTGGAATTGCTCTTTTTTACGCCTTTTTTAATTTGATTTAAACAAAGGTTCAAAATCCAGGGCATGTGTGCTATGTTTGCCGTTTCTGAGAAAGCTTTTTTATTGAGAATGTCTCTTTAAATGCTGTGCACACGTGTGATTGGCGGTCCCAACCCGTGACGCATGGATGTGTCGAACAAAACGTTTCGGGCAATATCGGCCTGTGTGTAGGCGCTTTATCAGCCGAACGTCGTTCCGTCGGAGACGTTGAACGACAACTTATACTGCCATGACCTTCGGACTAAGCACCTACACGTGGCCGATTATTGGTTGAAACATTGGTTCATACCATCACGTGTGTACGAGCCTTAATTGCCATACGATAAGACGGGTTCCTTTCCCAACACCTAGTAGGGGAGACAAATCTATTCAAACTAATTCACCTGTGTGACCTCAGACTTTTTCCAGTAACTTTAGACCCAGTCACTTTCTTTTAATACGTGACCTGTCCGTTGTACCGGGGGTATCTCTACATTTCACATTTCAAGTTCCTTTGTTCGGGAGGAACAAGTCCTACATTGACCTTGGTAGGTGACCAGAAGCTGCTATGAGCGTTATCAGCGATAGTTCCTGTACCTGAACAGAGAAAGAGAAAAGGTTTCATTATTAATGCAGTAAGTTTAATGGACTTATTGGAAATATACCAAATAAAACATGCTGCATTTTAATGAAATAACCATTAAAGGGGAAGTTCAGTGCAATACAGAGACTTTAAGAAAAAAGAGCAGTGTTATATCCATCCTAATGACCTTAACCTGCCCATTCAGCATGTGTCTGTGTATAAATAAAATGTAAACCGAAATACTGATTCCGTTGCAGGACCCCTAGTAGAGACACGTTATGGTCTTTCCCTTGACCAGCGCCTGGGTTGATTGAGTTGCTCAGTAGAGATCTGAGAGAATATGTTAGAATAACTAGACTAAGCATAATATAAACATACAGGAGATTCATAAAAGTTCTTATCGTTAAAAGGTGCTAAGTTTGCCCCAACCAATCAAACGTTAGCTTTCAAAATGTTAAATAAGGTCTGATTGGTTGGGGCAAAATTAGCCACATTTTAACGATAAGACACTTTATTGAATCTCCCTGTAAGAATTTTAAAATTATGATATTTTCCACTGAATTTTTTCTTTAATCCATTATGTTTAAACCATTAGGTATCCAAAAAAGAAAAAATTACACAGATGTATTTTCTTCAAATACGAGCTACTGAACAGCACGCCAGACTGACTTGTTTATTTCGCTAGGATCACAGAAACTAAACAGAAATTACAGTTTAAAGGCCAATTCCACCCTTCAAAGAAAAATTGGAGAGATGAGAGACTAACCTAAAGTTCTGCACACTGTCCTTTACTCCTCTCTCTGCTTTCTGGCTCTTTTGGTTAGATGATATCACAGCCAGAGAACTGAATGGTATTCCCTCACTGCCTCCTCTGAGTTGCTCAAGCTCGTAACAAGCTCAGAAAGTAAGTTGCAACCTATATCAGCTTTCTAATGATTTGGGGGATGCTTTAAAAACAAAACAAATTTTTCATTGAGATGTGGACTTGCCCTTTAAAAAAAAAAGAAATGCAAAATAAAGTTCGGATTTTTTTTTAAAACACAAACGAAAACATGCAAAGACAGACCTGCTGGAATAAAAGTACTACCGAAGCACTCGGCCAAATAGAATTACATCTCCAGACTGAAGTGTCTTTTTTACAGTTCATTGCACAGCAGCCCTGTGGTTTGTTTCTGGACCTCGTTGATCCTAACAACAACCCAATTCCACAGCGGGCTGGAAGCTTTTATGTAGGGTTTGTTGTCTCGTGATTGGGCTTTCCATGGGATTCAACTCCGTTATGCAGTCAACCTGCCAGGGACTTTGGCCCGAGGTTTTCACATCTATGGCTGGATGGGGTACTGAAGTCTTTGGTGAGTACTCATGGTTTGTGAGACATGACGGTTAAAAGGAGCGGGGTGATCTAGCAGAGGACTTTCATTTATTGGTAAAACAGCAATCTAAGTGGACATAAATATATTGTTTTTAACCAAGTTTTAATTTAAAACTCCTTCCATACAGTGTCCCAAAACATTATGTTTTTGAGATGTACTGCCCTCTGCTGCGCCTTCTTGGTCTTCAAGGTCAAAGTGGCATCACATTTATCGAATTCTGGGTGTGAGTTTATGTCCCAGAAGATGTTCAACAAAAGGATCCTGGGAGATCTTTTTTTCTGAAAGACAAGCCCATGTAAATAACGTATGACAGTTTTTATGATTATAAGCATACATTTTTAGTTGCCCTTGTTGACCTGTTGACAAATAATCTTGGAGAAATCAGTGTAATGGCTGAAATAACTGAGATTTATCTTATTCCAGGGCTGGAAAACCAATGGTGGGTGGTTGCCAATCGTCTCGCCTTTACTAGGATCAGTGCCGGAGTCCTGGTTTATCAGCTGATGATTGGATGCCACATTGAGCCTCAACCGAATCCACCGAACCAGAAAACGTCAAGCTGGCTAATATTAAGCACAATGACAAGTTCTGAAGCAGATGTCACCAAGGGAAGATCTAAAACAACCAAATGATAAGGGAACCCAAAGCCTTCATGAGTTACAGTGTAGATGTTGCTACACTCCAAGATCATTTTAGCAAAACACTTTCTCTTATTGTACAGATTGCTGGCAGTCTCTGAAAATAGGCTTCTAGCTCAAGAAAAATGTGTTATTTCACATGTGCGTCTAACACTCCAGTCTTTCTGTGTAGATATGGGGTTTTGATGCATGCTTTGTACATAAATATCATACAACATTCTACTAGCTAAGAAAGCCTAAGAGTTCAAATGTTCTTCAACAAAGTCTCTAATTCCAGTCCTGGAAGATTGAAGGTCACAGAGGTCACAGTTGGGTTATCTCCAGGAAATGATCTTGGAAAAAAGCTTTCACCTATTCCCAAGAAAATGATAGGATTTGAAAAGGTTTCCAGGGCTAATTATTAATGGATAACTAACATCATTTTCGCTTCCTCCAAGCCCAGAACCACGTGAATTCGATTTCTCAAAGTCTGTCGAATTTCAGAATAGAAATAATCTTTGTTGTGTGTTAATAATGGTTAGTAAAATCCTGTTCACCTTTAAATGTTTCATATATAAATACGTAATCTCATTTATAGTCTTCTTAGCGCTTGGTGGCCTTAAATAGGAGGGAGTAGGTTAGTTTCATACATGAAAGAAAGCCATAAACCTCTTGTAAAATATATCATTATAAAAGATAATATGGGTGGGTGTAATTTTATCGATTCTAGTTTAATTTAGACCACGGTACTCCAAGGCGAAGCTTGATAGTTAATAATGGTACATTACTTTAAAAAATATAATAAGTCATGTGACACAAGTGACATCACTAGGCAACAGCTAAAACTGATGATATCACTAAGCACCATGTATAGCGATTTTTTACTGGCTATGAATGGCTTATATGGATTATAAAAAGGTTTAAACCCTCCTTGGTATAATCAAGGTCAAGAAATAATTCACAATATCTGAAATTTGAAAATGTTACAAAAAGTTTTATGGGCTTGAGGGCCATATTCTAAATCGCTAAAAAGTGTAACGCACCTTAACAATCGGTTTTAACGATTTTCAATATACGATTGTTATCGTAAATTACCGATAACGATTGTCAATCTACGATAACACGATCGTAGATTTACGATCCCCATAGAATACCATTGCTGTCGTTTACTATCGCACGGTATTCTATGACCGAACGTTCGTTAAAGGACAACTATACTGTAAAAATTAACTTTTTAAAAATGAAAAGGAGCTGGGGCAAGGAGATAGGTATTGATTTTCCAACCTCCCAATGTTGTTTCGTTGAGGAGCTACAGCACATACAATTTTCATCTGCCAGGTTATGGCCCTGGGCCATTCTATATTAAAGATTGTTCTGAAGCATACAGGAAGACTGGCAGAAGCAGTTTTTTTTTCCTACTGCCCCTATAGATAGAAATGAATTGGGAGGTAAACGCACCAATCCTCTTCCCTGCTCAGGTACTTTTTATTTAACCTGTTTTTAAAAAAACTTTATACGCATACAGTTTCCCTTTATTTAACAAACGTTCGGCCTAAATGTACAACCGCAACTGCACATTACATCCCACTGTTTTACATTACCGGAATGCGTGGTAACCCTAAATTGTGAAAACGCGCCTGTATTAATATAGCCCATGTACCAAAAGGTGCTGGAGTTTCATTGGCTTATGTAGTTAATGGCAACTGCATATAATTCAAGCATTTGCCCATCTTAATGATAAGCCCCATATGTTGTATATTTCATATATTATTTTTTAAAAAAACTAATTCCTAAAAAATACTACTAATGTACAATAAATAAGACCAAAATCAGAAAGCAAATATATATGAGAATCTTCTTGTATAATATATTTTATATTTTTATTTCGTTTATTTCTAGTGTGTGTGTGTAAAATATTTGTTCTATTTGTAACATTATTCAGGAGTTGAAAGGATACTTAGCTAGATGACCCCCACACATGTACGGTACCCTCTAATCAATGAATCCAGATTGGTGTGTAAGATTCTGATTGGCTGTATGAATTGTGAGGTGGGGCCGTACAAAACCAATAATCATGCAAGTTTTTCTTGAGCCACACCTGTGCCCTTATTAATGAACTTTGTCGAAATGTACAATATATAAACTTTACAGTGAACATTTTACCGTAATAACATTTTCAGATAATTATCATAGTGTAATGCCAATCGCACTAGACTTATATGTAATTATTAATACAAATAATATATTTTTAGTAAGACCTGACATGAGAAAAAGAAAATTAGACTGGCAAAAGTTTCATGGTCAAGTTTAGAGTTAGAAGTCTGTCTACAAAGTCACACCAGCCTGCCCCAGCACCGTATGATTACAATGCAGCAATGCAATGGGCATATGGCCATTGACTACATAGTCACACCAGCCTGCCCCAGCACCGTATGATTACAATGCAGCAATGCAATGGCATTGGCCATTGACTACATGTCACACCAGCTGCCCCAGCACCGTATTATTACAAGCGCAATGCAATGGGCATATGGCCATGACTACATAGTCCCACCAGCCTGCCCCAGCACCGTATGATTACAATGCAGCAATGCAATGGGCATATGGCCATGACTACATGTCACACCAGCCTGCCCCAGCACCGTATGATTACAATGCAGCAATGCAATGGGCATATGGCCATGACTACATAGTCACACCAGCCTGCCCCAGCACCGTATGATTACAATGCAGTCAATGCAATGGGCATATGGCCATTGACTACATAGTCACCAGCCTGCCCCAGCACCGTATGATACAATCAGCAATGCAATGGGCATATGGCCATTGACTACATAGTCACACCATCCTGCCCCAGCACCGTTATGATTACAATGCAGCATGCAATGGGCATATGGCCATTGAACTACATAGTCACACCAGCCTGCCCCAGCACCGTATGATTACAATGCAGCAATGCAAGGGCATATGGTCCATTGACTACATAGTCCACCCAGCCTGCCCCAGCACCGTATGATTACAATGCAGCAATGCAATGGGCATATGGCCATGACTACATAGTACACCAGCCTGCCCCAGCACCGTATGATTACAATGCAGCAATGCAACGGGCATATGGCCATTGACTACATAGTCACACCAGCCTGCCCCAGCACCGTTATGATTACAATGCAGGTCAATGCAATGGGGCATATGGCATTGACTACATAGTCACACCAGCCTCCCCCACCGTATGATTCAATGCAGCATGCAACGGCATATGGCCATTGACTACAATTCACCCAGCCTGCCCAGCACCGTATATTACAATGCAGCAATGCAACGGGCATATGCCATGTGTGCATTTGGATGATCCATTCGGCTCATTTCATAAGAGAAAAAGTTTTAAGAAAGATTGGGGAAGGTTAAGGTTGTAATCTGATGTACAGAAACACAATAACATTGATGTTCTAACCAACCATGAGAAGGGATTGTGGCCAGTAATGGTGGCCTGGTGTCATGCCACAGACATGAGAGTTTCTGACACTTTTCTACTTACAACATGGTCTTGGAAATAAACGGACAAGAAACAGTTTCTGGCATTTCACACTACGTTTATTACTTGCCCAACTCTTTGGTTGGGTACACACCTATACAATTTTTTGTATCAGACAAATGGGCAATGGCATGTCGGAAAATCCCCGCTGACCGTGCGGTTTCTGTGGGCATGTAACATTTTTTCATCTTGACCCACCCTAGAGCGGTCCGGCCAGGATAACTCCCTGTCAGTTGCGCCAAAAGTGAATTCAAACTGTTGGCCCATGGACTGTAAACTTGGTTTTCGGGCCTAGGCACTCTGTTTTGGGGCTATTAGCCAATGTTTTCATAAGGTGCTCCCTTGCCAGGTCCCCCCAATGACCCTTTCGCTTATCACAAGCAAATGGAGCAATGGGGCACACTTAAGTGAAGTGAATATTTATTAATCACATCACACATGATGAAGCTGTGCCCCTTGCAATCAATTTTGCTTGGCATGGACGTTTTCACTATGATGAACGGTTGGTGGGAAATATCTGTTGTATTCAGTTAGATCAACTGGACTGAAGTTTATTCTTGAAGACGTTTCGCTAGTCATCCGACTGGCTTTCTCATCAGAATACCATACAACAGATATATACCATTACCTGGAATGAATAAGAACCTTCACAGGTGTGGTGGGAATGAAAACCTAAGTTGTTTTCTGTTAACCCAACACGTATACTTCAACGCAATCTACACTTGAAATAATATGATCTGGCCCTTGATCCGAGAGCCTCTACGTTGTTCTGCCTGGACAATGCCTGAGGATCTGTGCCCATGCAGTGGTATTGAAGATGATATACTTGGTTTTCTTCTAGATGGATGCCACCCCAGTCCTCAGGGACACTAGAAACACATTTTAATTTCCAGACCGGGGATAGAATACTTTCAGGTTTTGACTCTTGGTGGATCTTGTTACAACATTTCATCCTAGCACAGCACAACATGCTTGACTATCCCCTGAATTCCTTCCTTGGAATTTCCTACAAGCCACGGGCCTGAAACCCATTTTTCCTTATTTAATTCCAAATGGTCTTTTGAGTCAAATGACCCTAATTAATCACGTGCAGATCCCCAAGAAGTGGGTTTTGTCTTGAATAGTTTCTTTAAAAAGTCTTCACCTTGTTCAGTTGGAGCAAAAGGTGGAACAGGACCATTTTGGTTGAATCACAGGGTTGACCCTTTTCTACACATGGTCACTAAAAAATCCATCAGATACAAAATGATTGGTAATTATTATTAGCCATGTATATGGCAAATGTTCACTAAATCCTGTGGCTGTTTACTATTGGCGTCCCATTGTCAGTGACTGCTGATAATGGCTCCTAAACAATCTCCTTATACACAGTAAAGGAAATCAGACTGGGAATTTGTATTTGGCAGGAGACTAAAGGGTTATTCAATAAAAGTTCTTATTGGTTAAAATGATGCTAATTTGCCCCAACCAATCAGATCTTGTTTAACATTAAAGCTAACATTGATTGGTTGGGGCAAAAGTAGCACCATTTTAAAGAGAACTTTTATTGGATAACCCTGTAAAGGTCTACACACTATGGGGCATAAGGGCATGTGTGTTTTTTAAAGCTATAATAGTAAGAAAATTCGGCTTTTCAAGCCTTTTTCTTCCTTATCGTGGACATTCAGTTAGATCAACTGAACTGAAGTTTAGGGCCCTATTTAAAAATGTGCGTTATCGATTGTAAATTTACGCTGAACGTTCATTAATAATGATCGTTCGGTCATAGAGTAGCATGCGGTAGTAAACTACCGCAATGGTAATTTATGGGGATCGTAAATCATGATTGGGTAACGTAGCATTTACGATCGGTTAATTATGAACTTTATTGTTAATTAACAATAAACGATTTTAATTAATGATCGATAAAGTCCTTTATAACTATGGCCTCTTAGTTCTTGAAGACATTTCACTAGTCATCTCGACTGGATCTCTCAATTCAGAATGGACTTGTACAAGAATTGTTGGCAATTATGTAAACCTTGGATCGCGTGGGCTCCCAACATAGCATATAATAGCGGGCAGGGGAGTCATGGAGGACCTCCATACAACAGCAAGGGGTGAGGGACCTCCATAAATAGCAGAGGGTCAGGGATCCATATCCAAAGTCAGAACGCAAGCAATGGTCAGGGCCTCCATAAACACAAGGGTGTCAGGGGCCTCCATATAACACAGGGGTAGGGACCTCCTATAATACAAAGGTCAGGGACCTCCCTATAATATCAGCGGGTGTCAGGGACCTCCATATAACAGCAAGGGGTCAGGGACCTCCTTATAATATCAAGGGTACAGGGACCTCCATATATATCAAGGTGGTCAGGGCCTCCATATAACAGCAAGGGGTCAGGGACCTCCTTAATTATCAAAGGGGTCAGGGACCTCCCTATAATCAAGGGGTCAGTGGACCTCCATATAACAGAAAGGGTCAGGGACCTCCATATAACAGAAAGGTGTCATGGACCTCCTGAAGTGCAAAGTGTTAGGAGGGACCTCCATATAACGCAAGGGGTCAGGGACCATCCATATAACAGAAAAGTGTCAGGGACCCATATAACAGCAAGATGTTAGGGACCTCCATTAACAGCAAGGTGTCAGGACCTCCATATAACAGCAAGTGTCAGGGACCTCCATATAACAGCAAGGGGTCAGGGACCTCATATAACAAAGGTGCAGGGACTCCATAAACAGCAAGGGGTTAGGGACCTCAATATCGAAGGTTCAGGGAACCGTCCATATAACAGAGGTTTCAGGGGACCTCCATATTACAGACAGGTGTCAGGGACCTCCATATAACAGCAAGGGGCCAGGGACCTCCATATAACAGCAAGGGGTCAGGGACCCCCTTATAATATCAAGGGGTCAGGGACCTCCATAACTATCAAGGGTCAGGGACCTCCATATAGCAGCAAGGGTTAGGGACCTCCAAATAACAGTAAGGGTCAGGACCTCCATATAACAGCAAGGGGTCTCAGTGGACCGTCAAAACTCCATTAGCAC
Organism: Hymenochirus boettgeri; assembly: GCA_019447015.1. NCBI lineage: Eukaryota > Metazoa > Chordata > Amphibia > Anura > Pipidae > Hymenochirus > Hymenochirus boettgeri. The sequence goes on from JAACNH010001833.1 coordinate 55,195, forward strand.
AAGGGTTAGGACCCTCCATATAACAGTAAGGGGTCAGGGACCTCCATATAACAGCAGGGTAGATAGAAGGATCAGGGACCTCCATATAACAGACAGAGGGGTTCAGGGACCTCCATATAAACAGACAGGGGTCAGGGACCTCCATCTAATACATAAAGGTGTCAGGGACCCTCATATAACAGAAAGGGTAGGGACCTCATATAACAGCAAGAGTGGGTGGGACCTCCATATAATC
>JAACNH010001834.1:0-55301 GCA_019447015.1 Hymenochirus boettgeri
CACTGCTGTTTATTGTAGAAAATACGTTGTAGAAAAGCACTTAGAAATGAATTGGTAAAATAAATCAATTATTCTTATTATTATTAAAGGAATAGCAGCGCATTTCAGTTAAATAGTTTCAGCACACGGCAAAGTCATTAAACAAACCACAATGGAGGATGTGTCACTGGCATACATTCATGTTTTTCTATTTAATAACGATGTGGGATGGTATGGTTAACCTGCAGTATTGCCTTCATTCTCTTCTTTTTGGCAGGGGTGCCTTCTCCTCCCCTGGTCAATGAGCTTTTTTATACCTTTGAGCATGTGCAGGGGCGCAGCAGGGTAATAAGCAGTCAATCATTGGTCACAGTCTTGATTGATTGCATTAAGGGAGGGGCCAGCTTTCTCTGCCAGAATAATTAGTAATAGATAAGAAAAGAATGTGCTAGACATATTGGATGAAATGGGGGCAGTGACCATTTTTGTTTTAAGGGTGGACATGCCCTTTAAAACTAATAAAAAACAATTAACCAGGGGTGTTAGTACCAGGAGCAGGGGGAGCAACCATATTTCTCCTATGACAGATTAGCCTCCACAAAACCACTGTGCATGAAGCAGGGATAGGGGCCCTATCATAGTTTTGCTGGGGGGCCCAGCGATTTCTAGTTACACCCTGGATTAACATTGCACACACACAAAACACATAAACAGTAAATAAAAGTGAAATCCTGGGATTATTTTCTCTCTGTGTGTAAGGTTGGGACCTTCATCAGAAAGGATCATTGAACACACAAGTGAGGAAGAACATTCCAGGATAGTGGATTCCATCAGTAAAGAATGATTTGCAGTTGTCCTATCATCTGACTAATACTAAGGTTAGGTCAAAGTTATTCCAAAGGAGCATGGAGCATCTGACATGTGGGAAAATTCCTGTTTATGATACGTGTTGTGTACGGCCCATTGTTATGGCGCTGACCGCGTACTGTATGTGCTCTATAGCTTTTTGAGCGCACAACTTGCTGGTTGGTAATAGAGATAGACAGAGGGTTTTTTTTTGTAAAAGTTGGGTTTGCATCAATTGCTGTAAAAAACAATTGTAAAAAACAATTGCTGCCGGAGCAGATACACGGAACCTAGAGACAGAGGAACACAATGCAATACTTACCAGGAGATTTCCAGGATTTTCCTAAGCAGTAATCTATTATTGGATGTCATGGCTGCTTAAAGGATCACTATACTCAAAAAACTTTAATTTCCTGAAAATACAATTTGAGAGAAGTTAAACAAAAATGTGCTACTCACATATTTATCTGTGTTTGCTTTGTCATTAAATCCTTAATGTTAAGTAAGTGCTCCTAATTGCCCCCACCTCCCTTACACACTGCCTTCTTGTAGTGTCTGCGACACTTGTAAGTTCTGCACAGACTCACCATTGAACATGCTCCGCTTACAGATCTCCCCCTTTCTTTTCTCTGCGGATTCCCTTAATTGTTGGAGAAAGGGTGCTGGCAGGCAGCCAAAGATCTTTTTGTTTCTTGAGTGACAGGTCTTTCCCGTAAAGCTGTGATTTCAAATCAAAGATTTAAAATCTGAAAAAAAGTTACAATTTTTAAAAATTTGATTTTAGATACCCCATAATGGTTCTATGATAACATAGAGGTTCCACTGCCCCCTGTAGGACCAAAGATAACTGGATACTCAGGGTTTTCAAAACCCAACACCCCTTGTTTTACACGGCGGAATACTAAAATATTATGGTATCAGAGCTTTGTGCTAAAACCAGAAAAAAAACATTGAAAACTCTACTTCATTTCCATGTTTCAACAGCAGCAAACCATAAATTCAAAGGCAAATTTTTAGCTTTGTGAGTAAATTGTGCAAATTGTCTGTGAAATCAGTAATTTCGCTACAAAGCTACACAAAAGTAAAAGTAAGTACCCTAAAATGGTTTTGTAAATCACCATAAACTTTGTGGGGGGAAGATTTTTGTACATTCCCTTTGATTTCAAAATAATGGGCCACCTCTACTAACCAGTTCCGGTATTGTAAATAGCTTGTCTTGGTAATATTGGTTACCATAGGTTTAATGCAACACAGTAACAGTTCATACACGATAACAGGTCCTAGGTTATGGTAATAAGTAATGTGTAATTATTTACACATTACACATTGTGTGCTGGTGGGGGTATTACATTAATTAAATTGCAATTTATAAAACGTTGTCTTTTTGTAATGGATTTTAGAAACAGATTTTACAAAAATAATCGTAACATTAGCTCAAGGGTCAAAAGATGTTGTAGAGCTGAAATTTAAATGAGTCAACCTTAGATCATTAAATAAAGAAAGTTCACAGAAACTATAAATACACTTCAGATTCATTATCGCACCTCATCATCAGGAATAAAGCATTCTTGGGCGGAGACATTCTGCCCAGCAGGCTCTAAGTTAGAAAGGAGACATGGATGCCGTATATCAAAATTACAACCATAGGGAAGTCAGATCACCTGTTTGTGAAGGGTACTGCTGGTTCTTTGGCACTTGGTGGTAAAATTTGAATCTTAGATTTCCTTCTGGACTGAAGCCAGAGTTGAAAAAGGGGGGTTGATGGAAGGGGGGTTAGATGGAAGGGGGAAGGGGGGGTTAGATGGAAGGGGGAAGGGGGGAGATGGAAGGGGGAAGGGGGGTTAGATGGAAGGGGGAAAGGCGATATCTGTAGAACAGGCCATGCTTGGCTTTAAGCGTATGTAACTTGACCCTTCAATGAAAGTTTATGTGGTTCAAGTGACTCCATCAGATTTAAGACCTGGCTGGAATCCGGCCAATAATAACAGTTGTGCTGTGAATTTGTAGGCCAAACTGTAGCTATGGACATGGTAGAAAATCCCAGTGCTTATGCGAATAAGACCTCAGAGATCCGACCCATCCAGACTGACTGCAAAGGGGAAACAAATGAACAATTTTTTTTAACACTGGGATTTACTGGAGGATTGAGGTAGTACAATTTGCATTATGGCGCAAAGCAAACATTATCTGTAAAAGCTTGTACACATGTCCGATCTTGGCACGATGTTCGTTGATCCGCCTTGACCCCTGACCAAATGCATACACATGTGTAATTATCGGCCGAAATGGGCATTTGACGTGAGCGTGAATGTGCCCGGGGGTCAGTGCCAAGATCAGACGTGTGTACAGGGCTTAAGACATGGACTAAAAGTGGCAATACACATGTAACCTCTGTTGCAATTTGTGACAGAACACATTGGTATCTTGGTACTGGACAAATGGACCGACTGATTCCATATGCGGTATGGGGATCTGTCGGCCATGCGGCATACACACCGATAGTATAGGCTTAAAGTTAAGGGACTCGGTACCAACCAATGGAAATTTTCTGCTTTCCTGGCCACCATAATGCCAGCAACAGTCGTTCTTCTGCATTGTGGCCGGTCGATTCAGCTCTAAACACCATTGATACTGGGTAAATCTCATTGGTCCCTAAGGGGATTAACCTTTTATCAGCAATGTGTATGGCCACATTTAATATTGCATTGGATTGTGTTTTAATCCATTCACATCAGGCCCTATCCAAAAGAGCTTACAATGTACAATAAGCATCTTTTCTCACACACATCCCATTATTATGTGGGAGTGCCCACATGAAAAGTCCCCCAAGCACATGGAGTAAATACAAACCCCTTCTAGATGTGTCCAAGGGAGGATTCAAACCCAGAACTTTTATGCTGCAAGGGGTGGGTGTTAACCACTGAGTCACTGAAGGGGAGGAGTCATAACCATGGCAAAAGTTAAAGCAATACTTTTATAAATCACTTATTATTTTTAATTACATTTTTTAATTTCTGCATGGACACAAAATTAACCCACAGCCTATTGTGGCAACATTTCAATGTGTGATGGTTATTTTTAGGGATTTTTTTTTAATCAACACCACCCCCCGCGCCCCCACCCAAAAAAAAAAAGAAAAAAAAAAACCCCACCTTCTTTAAAAATGTCGTAATAATCGGGAAATTGTTTCGGTTCATACACAGGTTCCTTGTTCAAAGCAAAAGCTAAAAAAAATAATTAGAAAGAAAATATAAGTTCCCGTGTATAAATGGCCAAAAGTGTTTGAGTTCTGGGACTTTAATTGCCAAAAAAGCGGTGAGACACGAGGGGGAAGTCTTGGTTTCCTCCAGGTTCCACAGTCGAAACACACAAGTTCTCATCTACAATGAAGTACAATTTTCTAGACAGAAATATTTCTCGGTAACTTGAGAGGTGTCACACCGCCACGTTCTAAACTTGGCTGAATGAACTTTGTTTCGTATAGACAAACATTTAGCATATATAGTCACACATTGAACATTATAGACACACATTTAACATATACTGTATAGACATATTTAACATGGTATTAGACACACATTTAACATACATAGACACATTTAAAGGGTATCTCCATTCATAATATTGACTTTTAGGAATCCAGTTTATTAAAGGATGGGAGGTAAAGGAGCTGTGCTTTACCTTCCGTTCTTCAATAGAACAAACACGTTCGTTCCCCGGCGCTTAGTCTGACAGGTCCCGACAGACCTTGTTTCTATGCCATAGATCGCGCATGCGCATAGAAGACAAGGTCCATCGGAACCTGTCAGACTCTCCTGGCTCCTGGCACTGCCCTTTACCTCCCGATCTTCAATAGAACTGGATTCCTAAAACAATATTATGAGTGGAGATACCCTTAACATATATAGAACACAAATTAACATATATAAACAGACATTTAACAAATAGACACACATTGAACATATATAGACACACATTTAACATATATAGACACGCATTTAACATATACTGTATAGACATGTATTTAAACATGGTATATAGACAGGCATTAACATATATAGGCAGACATTTAACATATATAGGCAGACATTTAACATATTAGACAGACATTTAACATATATGACAAATTAAATACTGTATAGAACACACAATTAACATATATAGACACACATTTAACATATATAGACACATTTAACATATATAGGCAGACATTTAACATATATAGACACATTTAACATATATAGACACATTTAACATATACTGTATAGAACACACCTTTAACATATATATACACACATTTAACATATATAGACACACATTTAACATATATAGACACACATTTAACATATTAGAAGACATTTAAAATATATAGACACATTTAACATATATAGAACACATTAACATATAATGTATAGAACAACATTAACATATAAGACACAATTTAACAAAATTAGACACATTTAACATATATAGACAGACATTTAACATATATAGGCAGACATTTAACATATATAGACAACATTTAACATATATATCACATTTAACATATACTGTATAGAACACACATTTAACATATATAGACACACATTTAACAAATAAGACAGACATTTAAATAATAGGCAGACATTTACATATATAGACACATTAACATATATAGACACATTTAACATATACTGATAGAACACACATTTAACATATATATACACACATTAACATATATAGACAGACATTTAACATATATAGACAGACATTTAACATATATATAGACACATTTAACATATATAAAACATTTAACATAATAGACACACATTTAACATATATAGACAACATTTAACTATATAGACAGACATTTAACATATATAGGGAAAGTTTTCGTCCGTTTTTGACTATACGGAAAAGTTGGAAAACGGACCACATTAAAGGTCAATGGGAGCAACCAGTTTGAAAAGTTCTAATGAAAATACAATTAAAATATCAATGGTAACTTAAGGTAAAATGGCGGAGGACCTGGAAATGGTCTGGGGAACATTGTTCCAATAGTCAAGGGACGTGTATCAAGAAAAATTCTTGCGAAGTATACTTTGAGCCCCCGTCGTTTTGATTTTCGATGATTATCCCATAACATTCGAACATCACAAGCAATGATTGTCCCATAAAACTATTTGAAACTTTTGATGAGATGAGCCCATTAAACGATTGGGAAGGAATCGTTCGATTTCCGAATTCGATAATTACGAAATGTTCGAAAGTCAAAAATCCGGGTCCTGGATAGGTCGGAGAACTTCGAGTCCATTTGAACTCGTAAGTTACGGCTCCTCGTTAGTGTCCAAGTAGAGGGGGGGGCACAAATAGCAAGGATCATGGGAATGTGTCTCGAACCTTTGATGATAAATTTCTTTATTCTTTGTCAAAACTTTTTTTAAAAGTCTACAGCCAGTTTGATTCTATTCGGTTTGTTTTGGCTAATTGCCGTAAGTCAAGCGTAAAGGGATTTTCTAACACTGATAATTAATGGACAAGCACGAGTCTATCAGGTGACCCAGTTTTCATTAAGAGAAACGCCATATGTCATATACGATGAACCATAGGAGGTTTGTGATACTGTTTCAAATGAGGTCTTTGCTACACCTGACGATTAAACTAAGTCACCGCGTTTTTTGCAATATTCATAAAGTCAAGGGTGATTGTAAGAAACGATGACATATTAGCCCCCACTCCAAACCCTCTCAGGTAATAAAGGTTTGATTATAATCATTGATCAAAATGATTTTATGATCAGACTTTAGCTCGAATAACGGAGAAAAATAATGTTAATCGTAACCTGGTTTGTACAGTAATAATGTGGTCTTTGGGGAAAATCAATTTTGTTTTTTAATCGAGATTTGAATAAGCAAATGGACTCACGTGACTCAATGCCAGCCCAGTGGTATCGATATGCACCATAATGGTTCTGATTGTAGTTCTTGTGTACAGATCATGAGGTGTCAGAGAGCGGAAATTCTACCCTAGTCCGCGCTAGTTTATTATCCATGTAATTTTAACAAAGTCTTGTTGGTAGATTATAGGAAGGGAATGGGGAATAGATCATTTCTAAAAATGAATTGAATGAATTTGAATAAGAACCTAGAGTAACAATGTCTATAAACCCAGCCCCTACCCACCTCCATCTCTATGTAGACAATGGGAAATTATATGGTAAATCATAATACCTCACACACAATGACAATAGACTATATTTGCCGGAGTGGGGCAGGAGGGATATGATTTACTCCGTGTTCCAAAGGCTTTGAAGTTCCATCTGAAACTCATTGGAAAATTCCAGATTGTCGCGATAAGTTCTAGAAAAAAACGGACACTACTTTCAAGGGTTACCATAATTCTACTGTCTGGGTTTACGGAAATCTCTAATGAGGGTTACAAGCGTAGAACTACCTTGTCAAGGTTGCAAATGCTACTTTTAAGGGTTACCAATTTAACTTTTGAGGGAGTTATCTACGTTGCTAGGGTTACCAAATTCTACTTTGAGGGTACCAAAATTCTTACTTTCAAGGGTTACCAAATCTAGTTTTAGAGAGTGTACCAAATCTAGCATATATGCAGGAGGTTTATCTAGTGTGTCTAGGTTGTTACCGAAGATATAGCTACTTTTGTGTAGTAGTTGACCGAAGATCACCTTCAAGGGTTGAACCAGAAGTCTACTTTCGAGGGTAAACAAAACAAATTTTGTGGTTAGCTACAAATAAAATGATGCTACTGTTCGAGGGTACCGAAACTACTTGAGGGTTGACCAGAAAAACAACTTTTGATGGTTTATCTACGAGTTTATTGAGGGTAACCGAGAGGTTCATGTTACACATACTAACAGTGAGATAAATGTGAGTTGTAGATATTTTTACAAGTAAATCCTATCGGAAACTGTTCAGATATAAATTCTTCTTTCTATGGGTAAGCGGTATTTAGATTTTCTGAAGTAGGGGGAAACCACTAATGAGTTAGAAAAAAAACAGAGCAGAACTCGCCAAGATTCAAACATCGTCTATTTCCGACCATCCGTCACTACGGACCTTTTATTGATGTTACTAGCCAATTAATGTATAATAGTACTTCCACTAACAAGGTGATTTATGGTATTATGCAACCCATTAATGTGGATAAAGTAAACAAAAAAAGTTCTGGTATAGGACGAAGCCTAATATGGTCGGGGTTAAGAACGTGAAGGGTCATAAGAAACAGTACACCTAGGGAACTGTATTGTACATGAATAATTCGACACTGAGGTAGAACAATACAGAGCCAACTGCATCTTTCTTAACATGCTATGGTAACCTCTGAAGCCTATGTAAGTTCACGATCCGATACGTAGTACCGAATAGAACGCAAATTCACGGGACCTAACTTTTACTGAAAAATTTGGGTACACACAATGGAGTGAGAGGGGTATTGACAATATCACGCACTACTGCATTCTATTTTGTGTTGTGTAAGGCTTTGGTGCCCTTTAAAAGACAGAGCAGAATTCCGCAATTAACTCGACGTGAGATCCGGCCACACCACAGTAATCCTATTAGCAGAAGTCCTACAATGCTACACACGACAATCTCCACTCATGTACCCTTGCACTCGTGATGATACGTTTGGATGAACATCATGCGCACAGACTGCAGCACCAGCCCTGTTTGGGCTGGAAGTTTTCAGTTTCTAAACATGTGGAGATGGTTTAGTACACAGTGGGTCTAATCGTGGTTGTCAGGGAAAGAGCTGGGAAGTAAGTGGACAAGTTCAGTAAAGATTTTAATTAAGGCTTTACCAATCATTGACAATTCTCCGGTGCACACACCCCGCATTTATTATGTTACACCTTGGAGACCATGTGGGTCCCAGCTAGGTGGGGCCACTCTGACCCCCATATAGTAAAGGGCCCCTGCCACGCTCCCAGTATAGTAACGGGAACCGCTGACTCCCCATATAGAAAGGGCACTCGACCCCACTTAATAAGTTTACAGAAATGTACGACCTTGTTAGAGTTTGTTGTTGGCACATGTGAACTAGCAGCTGTTTTTTGCCCCCCAAACTGAGGAGACCATCAGATTTACAGCATCCAGAAGATGAGCAGTGACAGTGCTGAGTGATCCAGCAGCCAGACTACAGGGAAGCAGGAGTGGTAAAGGCAGATCAGCTCCTGTAACTTTTCTAGCAGGTAAACAAGCAGCGCCGTAACTGCAGAATTTGGATCTAAATTAAGACTTGACGCAAGTATAAGTCGAGGTTAAGTTTTCAGGCTAATTTTAAAGCCTGAAAAATTCGACCTATACTGGAGTATATACGGGTATGTAATAAAACTTCTTAACGTTAAAAATGGTGTAATTTTGCCCCAACCATAAGATGTTGCTTTGTTTCAAATGGTAAATATGATTGATTGGTTGGGGCAAAATTGAGCACCATTTTAAGCTTAAGACTTTTATTACATAGTCTGTATATGTCCTACCTCATGAGATAAATCTAAAGCCCCTGTGTAACACTTCCCTGCATACATTGTTGTAAGCTAATGTCATAATGTTTTCTTTTTGACTTAACATTAAGGAAAAACCCACTAAATGCACCATCTCTGGGTGAGTAATGTCTTTAGTCTGAAACAAGTAACGCATTGTTTGGCCTGTGCCTTCTTGTGTATGTGCATTAATGTGTGACATTAGAAGAGCATTCACTAAAAAAGGTGAATCACTGCTCCGTTAGATGTGTCGTCATAAAAAGAAGATAATGTCCGGGAGACTAAGTTTAAAGGGCATGTCCATCCATAAAAAAAAAAGACTGGTCAAATGCGCTTTATTGGGAGCCAAATACCGCACTCCCACCTCAAACTGATATATTTTGCACTTTTACAGTTATATCAACTGTAACAGGTCCTGTCTGATTATCATAGGAGTACTGAGCAGTGTTAAAGAAGATAATGGTCAGTGACACACTGGGTGATTACTGGGATGTTAGGAAAGATCAAACAATGACCCCATGTTTGAAAGGTAAATTCCAACGGTATGAACCACACTAAATGTGTGAGGGAAACAGATTACATGGCTTTCATATGTAGAGTGCTTTCACCTATCTAAGTAACCACGTTTATAGTCGTTGATCGTGGTTTATTGCTTATGTCCTTAATATCCATAATGTGCTGTTATTTGGAAAACATTTCATACACATTGAATTAATTAGGTTTAAAAAGTATTTTTATACATAAAAAGTGCTTTTTAAGATTTGTTTAGGTTTTGATGTTGCCCCTATAAATATAATACACCCCCAAAGTCACGTCCGGATTAGAGATAGTGCTGCCCCCACCCACCCACCGACCCACACACACCACACTTCCTTTTAAAACATTATTGTTAAATGCGAGAAGGAGAGAACTTTATTTAAATTAAAAATAAAAAGATGAATAGTTGTTATTTGGGTTGCGCAGGTTTTGGTAAGTGGGATCTTGTGCATGGGGCTGACGCAAAATTTACTGAAACTTAAGTAAAATTATAAAACAAACCCCAGTAATTAGGACATTAGCACTGAAACTGCGCCTGTCTATAGTGTCCTGTCAATGTGGGAGAAAGCGATATTTTTAGGTTATTTTTGGAAACACATAAAAACAGGGGGACCTTTACTGTAAAAAGAAATTAACAATTAAAATAATAAAGGTAATGGGTAAATATTACTTTAGGGGGAGATAAATTGTATTGCCAAGTTAAACAAAAAAAAATATAAACTTTGAATGTGGCTTGAAAGGCTGCATTATGGAAGGGAATGTGTGTGTTTGTGCTGCAGATTTTAAAACTCAATAATGCTATATGCGGTAATGGACATTGTTTTTTACTTACCTTTAAATTTGGCTGTCATATGAATTGGGGGAAGTTAAAAAAACAAACTGTTTTTGATTATGTGCATCAAAATGTATTTTTGACTATAGTTACCTTTAAGTATAGTCAGCCACAGAAATGGAAGAGTAGGTCAGTAGGTGTGGTGTTGTGGGTTAAAAAAAAAAAAATTTAGTAGATTGGTCAAAATTAGTTTTTTTTAACTTTATTTACCCTTTAAGTATGGCATGCCACAGTAATGGAAGGGTGGGTCAGTAGTATGTACCTGGGTTGGGGGTTAAAAAAAATAAAAATTTGTTGAACGATTAGTCAAAATAGTTTTTTTGACTATAGTTCCCTTTAAATATGGCTGCCATGACAATGAAAAGGTAGAGAGTAGTATGGTGTGTGTTACCTGATCAGGTTGGAAGTGTTAAAAAACAAAATTTTGATGATGGTCAAAATTAGTTTTTTTTGATCTTAGTTACCTTTAGTGTGGCGCCCATCAGGTAGGGATAATAATGTAGATATAGGAGTGTGGTACCTGTGTTGGGTTGGGGGTTTAAAAAAACAACTTTTTTGATGATTGGTCAAAATTTTGTTTTTTGACTTTAGTTACCCTTTAAGTAAAGGATAAGTAAATCAGTTACCTTAGGGATGCGCTGCAACAGTAAGGGAGGGGTAGGTCAGTAGGTGTGTGTCTGGTGCCATGTGGGTGTTAAAAAAACAAAAAGTTTTTGATCAAAATTAATTTTTTTGATTTAGTTACCCTTAAGTAATGGATAGTAAATCAGTAGCAGGTACGGTGTGTGTCCTGGGTTCGGTGGGGGGTATGTTCTTTTTGTTGATATCAACCATAAATAACTTATTATTTTTGAGGATATATCAAATTAGTTTTTTTACTTTATTACCCTTGTTAAGTTAGCTGCCACAGGAATGGAAAGGGTAGGTCAGTAGGTGTGTGGTACCCATTGAGGTTGGGAGCAAACGACAGAGGTAATCCTGCACACGCCTATGTAGATAATAGGTAAGAGCTCGTGCTGAGTGCAATGGCAGACCCTGGTTGCAGGTCATATCAGAAGCAGAAGAATAAACACCATGCACATCAGTCTTAAATGCTGTTTATTATTTATTGTACATCACAGAGTACACCAAATGTGTAATGTTTCGGTACATGAGCTGTACCTTTTTCAGACAATCAATTTTGATGTCTGAAGAAGGTAACTATGAGGTTGGGGTATGTGTTTTTGCATGTATGACTAAACTAACTTTCATTGATGATTGATCAAAATTATTTTTGACTATAGGTACCCTTTAATGATGGCTTCCATGGTAATGGAAAGGTAGGTCAGTAGGTGGGTTACCTGTGTCTGGTGGAGGGTTGGGGGTATCACCATTTGATTTATGACCATGAAAAAAACTGTTTTGAAATATCCACATTTAAGGATTGTTACCATAACAAAATTAATTCAATTGCTCAAAATATCAATAACGTGATTTATCGGAAAAACGAAGACCAGACAAGGCGGAAAATTTCAGCCAAACCATATAAATGAACTCATATACCTGGTGTGTTCGATCGGAAATTCATTCTCAAAAACATCGTCTGTGTATGGGTAGCTTAATTTTATTATGTGGTCAGGGTTCTTAAAGGCAGTACACCCCTCTTACAAAAATGTAGTATCTAATAGAACACCCCCCCAAAATCTAAGATCGTTTTACTTAAGTTTGGAAAGATGTTCCCCCACTGTGTAAGAAGCCTTACAAACCACCGATCAGTGCCGCAGCTCACTGCTTCTTCTTGGTATTGGCCGTCATTCACGGCCCATGGTTGACGGCCAATACCGAAGGAGCCTCTGCTGCTGCTGCTTGGGCACGTTAAGGGCACGTGCAGCAACAGCAGAGGAGTGGCTAAGCAGAGCTGGATCGGTGGTTTGTAAGGCTTCTTCCACAGTGGGGGAACATCTTTCCAAACTAAAGTAAAACGGATCTTAGATTTTGGGGGGTGTTCTATTAGATACTAAATTTTGTAAGAGGGGTTTACATGCCCTTTAAATGGGGACGGTAAGTTTGGTTTTTATAGGGGGGGCATTCCCTTAAACAAACAATTAAGCAATGCTTCTCTCTTTCAAGGGGTGTGAATTGGTGTGTCCCTAGTAAAAGATAGACAAAGCAATATTTCTGTACAGTCCAATACAGTTCTTACATTCATCACATCCAAACTGCTGATAATGGGTTAGAAAGTCTCTATATCTAGGACCAGTCTGAGTGAACCTTACTGGAACAATCTGCTGTAAATATGAAGATTAAGGTGATTTGCATCTTGACTTTCTGAAGGATTTACAAAAAACCAGAGAAATCAACAGATTACAAAGCTTTTAGGTTCCCTTATGAAGTATGAATAGCAGATTCTGTAATGATTCATTAAGATTTGTTTATAAAGACCATTGGGAATCCTAGTAGCATTCTGCCTGATGGAAGGAGAATGTTTTTCGCATATTAAAATAATATATTACTTTTTAATGTAATTCCTAACTTTAAGGGTCACTATACTACTCAAATAATTTTACATTTTCTGAAACGGGAGAAGTAAAATGGTGGTACTCACATATTTATCTGTGTTTGCTTTGTCATTAAATTATTAATGTTTAGAGTGCTCCTAATTGCCCCCCCCTCCCTTACTCACTGCCTTCTTGTAGTGTCTTAAAGTTCTGTACAGCCTCTTCATGGACACTACTCTTCATTGTTGCACTCTTAATTGTGTGAGAAAGTGTGGTGACAGGCAGACAAAGATCCTAGTAAGAGGTCAGAGATGGGGACATATTATAATGTCTGCTTCCAGGGTCTTTCCCTATAAAGCTGTGATTTAAAAAGATGATTTCTCAGGACTAAAACAGATAAATTATAAGTAAAATATACACACGTTGTGCGATATTTTTTTTAACCATCAACAGCCATCAGACTGAAACTTGCTTTGCCATTGAATTATTAATGTTTAGTGAGTGCTTCTAATTTCCCCCACTCTCCCTTACTCACTGCCTTCTGTGGTGTCTGCGGCACTTTAAGGCTTGCACAGCCTCACCAAAGACCCTGCTCTGCTTACACATCTCCCCTCCCTCCCCCCTTCATTCTTTACTCTGCTGATTCTCTTAAGGAGAATCCACCCTTCTGATAAACTTTTGAGAAACGTACTGCTCCCTCCCCCAGCCCAACCACTTTACTATTATTCACAGAGATGCAGCCAATCACGGCCGCGGCTGCCGGGAGTTCAGACCGACGAAGAAGAGAGGCATGGAAGTAAGATCGGGACACTTTCTGTGAATAATAGTAATGCGGTTGGGGCTGGGGGAGGAGCAGTACATTATATAAAAAGGGTTTGGAGCTAGGAGGAAGGAGACAAAATCGGGAGGGAGGGGGAGGGAGGGGGAGAAGGGCTGCAGTACGCATGCCAACTTCTGCCGGAGGGGAGACAGGAGGCAGATCCTATATAGAGCACTACTCCTGCTGGCCAGTTTTTGGGACTTTGGGGGGGATTACAGGAGAACCATTTGGAGCTGGGATGTGAGGTAAGGATTTTTATACACTACATAGTGGGGCCAGTGGTGTGGTTGAATTATAGTTTGGGGTGGACATGCCCTTTAATTGTTGCAGAAAGTGTGCTGGCAGGCAGCCGGAGATCTCTTAAGAGGTCAAAGATGGGACAAATAGTGGACTTTGTGCCTCTGGGTGACAGGTTTTCCCGGTAAAGCTGTGATTTAAAAGATAATTTCAGATCTACAGCTCTGGTTTAAATTCCAAAAAGGTTTGGAGTGTTGGATCTTGCTTTATCTAAAGGAACAATTTTCGAAAAGATATAAAACCCTTTAAGATATATCTGTTTGGTTAAGATGAAAACTTTCAGCACAGAAATTCATTACCTTTCACACTATGTTGTCCCATCTCCCATTTGCACAGGGAGAAACAAAGAACAGTATCTGATTGGATACTCCTCTCTCGCTGTCTTCCTCCTGGATGAATCCTACATCACTGGGCTTAGAAGAGAGTAACTGTAGAACTCTCAATATTGAAAGGTTTATTGTGCATCTTTGTTTAGAGATTATTAGAAAGAAAAGATATATGTTGTTTAGAAGTAGTGTCTGGTATAAATAAGGAGTCAGTAGGAACAGGCTGGGTACACACCATACAATATTTTGGGAGACCAGCCAATATTACAGTATTGATTGGTGATTGGTCAGAGAAAAATATTTGATTGGTGTAGGTGGGGTGGGACTGATATTGGTTGCCATTTGTCTGTTCCCAGACCATTTCCCAGGTAAACGAACACATGGAATATGTTCCCAAAACATAATCAGCATTTCAGTTTAATAATAATAGTTTGCTGTGCAGTGCAGACATCTCAAAGAGCTAATCTATGTTCTGCAACATTGAATGCAGATGCAAATTGTCCTTGAGGACATATTTTCCATACCTTAGGCAAGGATTGTAAAAGTCACATTGATAGAGGTCCCTGACATGCTCTGAAACATCATTAGAGATGGGATCCGGGTCCAACACAAACCCGATCCGACACGAAACTCCTCGGTTCTGAAATCTGAATAATCCGTCCGAATCCAGACACATCGTCCGGATTTCGGGACTTCGGAACGCATTTTCGATAATTTTCGAATGTACGGAACTATCTTCGATAATTTTTTCGAAAAATAGCACCAAACATTTGAAATCCTCAAAAATATGATCAGAAACTCAAAAATGGTCTCCGGTCGTATTTTCAGATATTTTAAAAACCTGAAATGATGCCTGATCTTTTTATACAAGTCTGACATGGGATTTTTATGATACATCAAAAAAATTTTCAAAATCCCCAATGTTATATATGTTATAAAACGTAGTAAATGTTTTACAGGAATTTATAATCAATTACCGTATCTTTACGATGAGTTACCATGGCTGTGTGCATTTGCAAAAGAATTGGATGCGGCCTCCACAATCCATTTAATATTGCAACAGTGACTGCTGTGCGGGGGAGAATATAATCCAGCTCCATGAACAATTATTCAATGGGGATTGCAGGTGCCAAGAAGCCCCATTTCTGCTGGTTTATAGTAACTTGCAGTTCTGGCACCTCGAATCATTAGAAAGTGCAAGGTTGTCTGTCTGGAAGGGGATTAAAACAACGGGAGCCAAGATACAGATATGAGTCTGTATCTTGGCTCCCTGAGTCTGTATGACATGAGTCTGTATCCAGGAGTCCCTATTTGGACGGGATTGCCCCGACTGCAGTTAGGGATGAAATCCGCCCCAGAGACCAGCCCTGGTTGTCCTGCCCAGTTATGCCCACTCCTAACTCTGCTCTAACTGCACCCCGCCTTTGCCACGTCACCAACCTGCACACTCTGGCGCCATGGCCTGCCCCCTCCAGCTCAGAACTTTAAATATTCTTTGAACATCCCAATTATCTAATTTGATTTCAGCTATAATATTATTTGTTTTTCATCAGTAATACAGCAGCAAACACAAAAACGGCAGATTAGTGGGACAATTAATTAAAAATAACACAATTAGTTTGTGTCTTTTTTAAGGCAGTGCATTTCCACGAATACAACATTTAAAGGAGAGAAGTGACCACATCCAGCCATTTGAAAGATGAAGGCTGGAAACTGCTTATCCTTATCTGCAGGGATACTTTGCAATATTTTCATTGAATTAAAAAGATAATAAGGCTTTTCAATGAAGTTTAAAGTCTTAGATATGAAAAACAGCAAAGTCATCAAAAAATCCGCTTGTCCCTACTTTCTCGAGTGCTTTGGACACTTGAATCTAATGGTGGTGACTTATCTGCTTCTCAAAACATCCTTCTATATATAGTTATTTACAAAAAGGATCCGGTGAGATTAATACAAGATTAATGCCTTTAAATTGCATTCACCTGAGTGCATTCTTGTTTGTAAGGATATCGACCAACTAAATAACATCTGGTTTAAAAAAAAATATATATCAACATATAGGTTAATGTGTTTATCTTTATAAAAGCCTATGTTTGGATGTAACCAATACCATAGGTAAGCTATTATAGTTTTTGCAATGCTTATGAAGAAACATGTCAGCATCTTCTTCTTAGGTAAAACGGTTTGTTATTGGTTTAGAACACTCGTGTGGAACAATTGAAACATTAAAGAACAAAAGGCAGCATGGTGGCTCAGTGGTTAGCACTGATGCCTTGCTGCACTGAAGTCCTGAGTTCGATTCCACCCTTGGACACATCTGCAAGGAGTTTGTTTCTCCCCGTGCTTGCGTGGGTTTCCTCCGGGGACTCCGGTTTCCCCCACAATCATAAGACATACTGATAGGTTGTTGTGTCAAATAAATGTGCTTAGATGTAAGCTCTTCAGGGCAGGGCCTGATGGATGTATACATGTAACTGTAAAGCGACTGAAGATGTTGGCGCTATACAAATCCACAAAATAATAATTAGATAGAAATCAAGCTGAATCTGGAGATTTACTTATATTTCTAGAAATAGCAATTTTATAATGTAGCATGGCAATTTCGCATATAGAAATAATCTGTTGGGTTGTTATATCAGAGCTCATTATTGCTCTTTCAGAAACAATTTAGACACTACAGTTCGTTAAAAGTAAAATGGACAATGCAATGGGTAGAATTGCAAACTCATTCATATTGGCAGATTCTATAAACATCCTATTTACAGATTAAATAAGCACAGGGCAATTAAGATAAGATTCAATGGATTTATGTATTAATGGAATCACATTCTAATTGTAACATCTATTCTATGATTAAGCCTAGACAACATAGATTCAATAAACTGGGCTTCTAACTAGACCAACGATATCCATTTGTATCAATATTGACACGATCATTAGAGATTTTAGAAACCGGTGAGCCTCGTTTCTTTTTCCGGCAATTTGAAAAAAATTGAAAATCTGAAAATTGAACCAGAGAAGTCAATGGGAAGAAAAAAAATCGAGTAAAATAAACGTAGTAGTAACAGCACGGTAACTTACGTAGAGTTCAGGCACCTGGTAAATGGCCAGGGAATACCAACAAATGTAAGCTTGAATTTCTGGTTTTCGAGTTTCCGGTGTACTTTGAAAGTTTGATAGCCCTTGAAAGTAGCTTGTACTTATTAATCTCATATTAGATTTTTTAGTCTCGCGGACTTTGAATTTAAAGGGCCCATACACACTGCAATATATCTACTAATATTTCTTCCGTTAATTCTTTAGTCCCAACAATATAAAGAAATATACAGTATAAGGAATACTGACAGTATCTGGCCTGTGAAGTATGATTGTTCTTCCTGTGCTTACATGGTTCTCCACATGCCATGCATTCATTAGATTATTACACCAGGGGGTTCTGGGACATGTTTAGAACATTATAAATGCAATACAATGCAATACATTAGAACATTTACAGTTTGTTTTTAAAGCCTCCATTGTTTCCCTCCTTTGAAATAAAAGAAAACTATATCACCCTCCCAAAATCTCCAAATCACCAACAGAGTTAAAATCCGATGCCCAATTCATTAACATTGACTGAACTGAAACATCAGCAGGATCCATTAGGAGAGAAACTCCAAATCAGTAGGGACTGGAACTCTAGGAAAGTCTTTGGAAATTGAGTTAAATGAATTACCTTCAAATGTGATCTCTTAAACACCTAATAGTCTTAATAGCGTAATCTTGTTCCTTTTTTATACTTCAAAGATGGAGCTCTCGCAGTGAGGAGATATCAGACCTCTTTTATCATTTAAGCTTTTGGTGATCCCTGGAGTGTGGTACTGTAGTTCTCAAAAGAAGAAATGCCTTTCCCTGATCTCTAGAGCTTAACATTACTGTTTGTGAAGATGGAACGTATCTATATAAACTAATGTTTTGTGTATGATTATAAGTTATTGAACATAGACTTTGTTTCAAGATGTAGAACAGTTCAACAACATTTCAGCACCTTTCTGTTCTGAAACAGGTAACACAAAACTTTTTACAAGATATAAACTTTTAGTTGCCATTAACCAGACTGTACATTTCACAGCTTTCAGACGACCTGCATCTCTTTTTTTCTTTTATACCCACACGGCTGAAAACTCCTAAATAGGTGCAAATTCCTTCCTGACAAGGGTACCAACCTCCTCCTCTGCTCATTGAGCTTTATAGAAGGTTTAGCATGTGCAGAGAAAGAGAGGGAAACAGCAGCCAATCATTTACTGTATGGAGGGAGGAGCCAGCAGCATCTTACCTGCTAGAAAAGATGATAATACCTAATTATCTGAGTAATAATACATCTATAATGTGCTTAATTTGAGGTTGGGGGCGGTAATGAAGTAACCATTCATTTTAGATTTTGCTAGCTCATTACAGGCATTGTGATACAGCAGGACCATTGAAGAAGATAAGAGAGGGTAATAATACTATAAATACTTTGTATCTTTTACATTTCATGTTTAGAATTTGGCCTCATCATCACAAGTTTTCAGAATACTTACTGTGGGCCTTAGACGCTTTAGCATTTAGGTGTCTCTCGCACTTGGCTTTAGCACTTAATAGAAGTAATATCTGCTCTTCCTTGGTGATAACATCATCAGCATCCACCTGATCAAACAATTAAAAAAGGTTTAATGCGCACAGCTAATAAACTGGTCACAATGTGTAAGGTAATTCTCCTTGAATAATGGCTTCTGCAAACCAAGCTGAGGCTGATAATTTCAATTGGGCCTTCTGTTAAATTGATTAAGCAATACTGAGCATTTTTAGTGCTGTATATTACCTATACAAATATAATTTGCTTAGTTACATTGTGGGCCAATGTTTTTGTTTATTTGCAGGGCAATATGTTTACATTATATTGTAAAGCCATATACAGATGAATACATATTTTTGTTAAATATTCCTAAGCAATAAGCAACTAGATCCCTTTATTAATTTTCAGACTAATTCTGCTTTTCTTAGAATCTGTATTCGCTTGCACATTCCTCTTTAGTAACAATTTCCTGTTCTTGCTTCCAGGCTAAAACTTCATGTAGAATTCAACATTTCATTTAGAACACATAATTTGTACAGTGTGGATATTTTTTCCTTCTATCTGTCTAGTCCATAAATGACATACTTCTTAAATGGCAAATATTTACTTTAGCAGACAGTCATAAGCAAGTAAAGCTTGTGAAGTGACTATATTTCTTGCATCACACCAGTTGAACATACCAATGGTTTGCTGTATAACCTAAAGGACAACTCTGGTTAAATAAGAGCCTGCAGTATTTCCTTTAAAATGAGCCTTAAATCTCTGCCGGTAGGAGGAGTGCCGGGTAGGAGAGAGACTTTACATGCTTATAACATTGGATTGACACACAGCTAAAAAAAATCATCCCAGGCTCAATAGAGAACACTTGTATGGAGACCACCTTCCCCTTTAATGCTGGAAACCTGTACAACCTAAAACCCCCCAAAAAACTGACAGTTGAGGGGAGGGGGTATGAAACTGATTAGTCACATGGCACATGGATACACCGCCGGTGTGAAAGCAGGACAATCCAGGGTTTATTTTCAAGATATAACAAAGAGATATATTTTCTCCTAACTTGCTCGGAGACTACAGTTGTGGTCCTGACAAATGTGCACAGAAATTATCAAATGTATAGGAATGTATCAAAGACTGTAGTGTATACAGTAAAACTGTATACACCGTGGAGCAGCAATTCGATCCATTTTGCACCCAATGGTTTCACTAATCCACTGTTGTGTGATGCGCCATTGCTTCAAGCTAAGCGCCTTGTTGGTGTCTATCAATAGTTGGCCTATAGTCATTGAGACTATAATAATACAGAGTTTTATTTCTTAGAACCCTATAATGTAAAGCAGATGGAAAAACACACAATTACTCATTTTCTTTGAACCTCCTCTATAAATCCTAAAGGCCAACCTGTGTGATTTCAGTAGGAATACAACCACTCTAATCAGCAGGAACTTCTCTAAATGTCATCCGATACTAATTAACCAACCCAAATCGGCTGACGCCAGCTGAGTGATCTTGTCCTAAATTAAGGTATCAAGAGATTAGTAAAACAGATCTCACTTGTAATGTTACACCTTGCGTTTAAAATTCACCCTGTCTACAAGTTATATCTTCCCATCCAGCATTTTCCATTCAGGATAAGAGGATTTAGACTTCTCTTTGCTTTCTTATTTATCTTGTTAATTTGACCCTGACCTCTTTTTTTTTTTAAAGGATCTGTACTAAAAATATATATTTTTGTAAAATTACCCATCACTGGAAAATGGTAATTCTTCCCAATTCTTTATGAACCATCTTACATTTCAGCTGTTAATTAAGTGCCTGTTATAATTCTGCTGTGTGCAGTTTTGCTGTTGCTGAAATGGGGACATTTGGTATGTGTGACTTGCATGGTGGAAACTCTCTCCAATTACTGGATCATAGTGATTACTGAGCATGTTTGACTTCCTAAAATGTCATGTCAGATGGAAGGAGGAGTTGGTTAAGAGTGGGAGGGAGATGTTATCCAAAAAAAACAAGTACGTTAAAAGCATGCAAAACAACAGTCACACCTCAGAGTAAATGTTACTTCATGTATTTATTTACAGATTAAAATAAGTAATTTTCTCAGTTTAGTTGCCCTTAAATCTAGAAATAGCTGCTTGCTAACCCCAAACCACAAAACTGCAATGTAGATATCTGAAAGATGTAAGTCTAACCTAAAATACTCAAAAGAAGAACAGAAAACATTGGTCCAAATTAACCACACAAATAGTTACTGCTGTTTCTGCAATAATCAATGTTACAATATAGTAGCTAAGTGAGACTTTAACTCTACTCAAGTGAGTAGAGGTTGGGTGATCGTGTCACTTCACAAAAAGAGTGTACACCAAAGACAGGCACTCACACAGAGTAACACCTGTCGCTTGGGTCCAATTGAAGCCAATGGAAGAGAAAATGTTCAGCCGAATTCACGTCACATATCAGAGATTTGGTAGTAGATAAAAAAGTAAGCTTTATTGATACAGGAAGATAAAAAGAAGGCCTGACGTGTTTAGTACTTAAACGGTACTTAATCATAGGCATACTGATTTCCTCATATTTTTATACCCACAATGCCTATCGTAAACCTCGTAAAGAGACATGCATGCTTTTGTACTGAATGAAAAAGTTGCACGATGCATATTACATACAAGATGCATACAAGTCACATTTATAAACATTAAAAACAATTCCCCTATATCCTCATATCTATTCCTCCAATAGCTGAACCGTAATTATTTATAGCGAAACCCCATCATTTCACACTAGTCAATCCCTACCTGTTGTGATTACAATTTATCAATTAATATATTGTTAAGATTAGCTTTTATTTTTATTTCATTCTGATTTATTAGTTTAAATAATTACATTATTATGTTTTTTTTAAAAAATTATCTTAAAAATAAATCAGTTCATTCATTTAAAGGAAAGTTCACTCAAAAAGTGAACTATTCCTTTAATGTATTGATTGAAGACCAGGAGGCAAAGCATCGCTAACTGACTTATTCTTTTTATCTTTACGTATCAATGAAGTTTACTTTTAATCTACTACCAAGTCTCCGATATTGTGACGTGAACTCGGGGGAAACGAACATTTTCTCTTCCATTTACCCTGAAATACTGCGTAATGTTCTGTTACCTATATGTGCACGGATTTCGTGTATGGATCAGATAAATGTGTCCTTGTGATTACGTTTTCAGTTCAGGTTGAAATCACAATGAACTTTCCGTAGCGCAGCAAGAAAACGCAATCGGGTTTTTACCT
Source organism: Hymenochirus boettgeri (assembly GCA_019447015.1). Lineage (NCBI taxonomy): Eukaryota > Metazoa > Chordata > Amphibia > Anura > Pipidae > Hymenochirus > Hymenochirus boettgeri. Next base: position 22,477 of record JAACNH010001834.1, read on the forward strand.
TTTAATTAACCTTCACGTGCTGTTGAAATCAGGTTAACACAAAACAGAATGGATGGCAAGCTGCCATGTCGCATTATATTTACTCCATATGAAACATAATAAATCCCAACCACTAATACGGTTAGCCTTGTAGACTGTCATGTATATGCCAAACACACTTTCTTACATTACAAAATAAATGTTCCTTTCTTAGACAGAATGCAATTACTGCCCTTTAAGGTTTACTTTAATGATTTAATTATTTTTCGATGCTTCCAACATGGGAAAATCAACGACTGCTTGACACAAATTGCAGGAAAAGGGTTTATTTTCCCAAATTGCAAATTCACGTAGAAAGACCTTGAATGGTAAATCCAAAAATCATAAAATAAAACTTTACTGTTTTTATTATTTCAGTTCTGCGATCAAGGGAATCACAGAAACTGGCCCCAATTCTTTAGTAATATTAATTACACTATCTATATATCCCAGGATATGTTGTTTTTTAAATACGTTTATCAATATTTACAGTAAATGTTCCGATGTGATGTGAGTGATAGACATAGTTTTACATGAATACGGTCATTTAATCTGCCATTTTCAGAACCTTATTAATGGTGTGACCACACTACAGCGTTAATTGAACTTACCTACCAACCGATCCTATAACATTCAATCAATTCTTCAGGAACTGCCTTTCACAGTTCCTTTTCAGGACCGACATACGATTGCGACTGCCCCATCTGGCCCATTCATTTTAAGATCGATCAAGGGAGATGAGATTCTTGCAATCTATGAAAACATGGGCTTCCCATAGGTTGGTCTGTCAAGGCAGGACCCCAGAGAATATCAATCTTATCTGCATCCAGGTGTGAGGACATTGGTGTGTTCTAATGTATGGACACCTTAACATTTTGAATAAACCTCTACTTTTACAACTTTGGGCATCAGATCCAGCAGATTACTATGTGGGCATGTTTTTAACCTATGTATACAACTCTATGTGATGTGTTTGAACCAGTAGACAGTTTAGTATACTATTTTATTTAACCCATTCTGTTTAGTGTAGACTAATTATTGTATCTGTCGTACACAGAGCAGAGAGACAGACACAGAACACATGGAATATTGTAGCTGGTCAACAGTTCTACACACTGTGCATTATATTCTGGTTAAGACACTTCATTGCTGGAGCCAGACCTCATAAAACGGAACGCTGCCTAATCAACTCCTATTCATTAATTAAAGAGCTCATTCATTAGAAACTAGTAAGAATATTATTGTCTGGCCAACTTTCCAGAAATCGTTTAATAACTTGGGTACCATTATACCCCAGATCCGTGGGACATTATACCAAACAGGGAAATGTTTTCTATGCTATAAATGTACATTGCCTTCATTTAGTAACTCACCCTGGATGATTACATAGGAAAAATCTTTAAAAAATTAAGGCAAACACAGTATTGGTTATGAGACCCAACTTTAGTAAACAAAATGCACAGATCTATGTATTTCCATATAAATGTCAATTGCTAATATTTACTTAACCAGTTAAAGGAGAATTATACTCATGCAGTAACTGGCCGCTTTCAGGCTCCTCCCACTCCTTTATTAAAGGATGTTCTACAATGAGATGGGAGAATTGTCAGAGACAATGACTGTGGGAGGAGCCAAAATGAAATATTTTACAGCGTGAGTATAGTTCTTATTTACTGTAACAACTGGAGAACAAAATGATAAAAATCCAATAATATGTACTGGGGACATTTCTCTCGGTTCTACAGTCTCCATGGAGAGGTCAATAATGACTGCTTGGCTCAGGCCGATAGAGCTGGTATGGTTGCTATGGTGACCCCAAGCACTGTGAGGTGGCTTAGGGGTTAAATGGTTTTAAGAGAAAATAACAAAATTACCATCACCACAATTTTGCTGGCACAAACCAACATTTTGCAATGAAAATTCCAGTTTTGTGCCAAAAGTTTGGTTTACAGAAAACGTTTTATCTGTGAAATAGAAATTTTGAAATCTACCTCCATTTTATGAATCCCCCGTGGGACTGAAACTCGGCAGTTTCTATATGTGAAGATAAGATTATAAGCTACCACCTCACCCCCCCCCCCCCCCCCCCGCCGATGAGGAGGGGGCCCCTCACCCACCCCCTCCACGATCAGCTGCTTTTAAACAACTGATCGTGGTTATGAATGCAAATTATTAAATAAAATAACAATGGTAACTTACTGTAAATGGTTGTGGCACTTGGAAAATAGTTTGGGGGACATCTACATATCACCAAAATGATATTATTATTCAAGGGCAACGAGCGCTACATTCGAGGGTTACCGAAAATCGAGCATACATTCTCGATCAGACTCTGGTTTGGGTTTGGGTTCTAAGTGCATCTCTACTGGCTAGTCTAGACTCATCCATGACGAGGTTGTAAGTGGCCATTATGATCATTTTTAGCTACTGTCTTGTAAATGGAAATGCAGGAATACACAAGGATGTTCGAACAGAGCTGCTGTGTACAAAATGTTTTGGGCATGCAGGTCTTTTATCGGGTTCATTGACCTAATTATTCAGACCCTTCTGTCCAGAACACATCTCCCACAAACCATTGCCTAATCACGACAACTGTATGTTTGCCTGCAGGTTAAAAAGACTTGCCATGTTGTTTGACTTGATTGGAACAACTCCAGTGTTTCTCCATTACAAAAACAGACTGTACGCATGCAGAATCTCAAACAAACGTCCTTTTCTTTTCAAGATCAAGACCCATGAGCCGCACGCTATTGTGTGTATTTATAGGTTTATTTGCATAGTTCTCCGGGCACACAGAGCTAAACATTCTTACCATATATTTATAGTGCGACAAGGCAATAAATGCTGTTGACATGTACAAGTGCGGAAAATAAATGACAAATGTGTATCACAATAGATGAGCCAGCGATACAACGAGGCTTCCGTCCTTCGGAGTTTATGGTCTCGATGATCAGTGGAAAGTCCTAGATGGTGACAGATTTCCCGAAACTGGGTACCCCAGTACCAATCTGCAACGTCTATTAAGCTGGGTACACACAGTTCCAATCCACAATGTTTATTAAGCAGGGTACACACGTACCAATCTGCAACGTCTATTAAGCAGGGTACACACAGTGCCAATCCACAATGTCTATTAAGCAGGGTGCACACAGTACCAATCACAATGTCTAATAAGCTGGGTACACCACAGGCCAATTCGCAATGTCGATGAAGCGGGTACACACAGTGCAATCCACAATATCTATTCAGGGTACACAGTACCAAGTCACGATCATGAAGCTGGGTACACACAGTACCAATCTGCAACATTATTAAGCTGGGTACACACAGTACAAATCCACAATTCTATTAAGCTGGTACACACGGTACCAATCCGCAATGTCTATTAAGCTGGGTACACCACAGTACCAATCCACAATGTCTATTAAGCAGGGTACACAAGTACCAATCCACAATGTCTATTAAGCTGGGTACACACAGTACCAATCCACAAGTCTATTAAGCTGGGTACACACGTACCAATCCACAATGTCTATTAAGCTGGGTACACACAGTACCAATCCAAATGTCTATTAAGCTGGGTACACACAGTGCCAATCCACAATATCTATTAAGCTGGTACACACAGTACCAATCCGATCAATGAAGCTGGGTACACACAGTACCAATCTGCAACATCTATTAAGCTGGGTACACACAGTACAAATCCACAATGTCTATTAAGCTGGATACACACAGTACCAATCCGCAATGTCTATTAAGATTGGTACACACAGTACCAATCCACAATGTCTATTAAGCTGGGTACACACAGTACCAATCCACAATGTCTATTAAGCTGGGTACACACAGTGCCAATCCACAATATCTATTAAGCTGGGTACACACAGTACCAATCCGATCAATGAAGCTGGGTACACACAGTACCAATCTGCAACATCTATTAAGCTGGGTACACACAGTACAAATCCACAATGTCTATTAAGCTGGATACACACAGTACCAATCCGCAATGTCTATTAAGATTGGTACACACAGTACCAATACGCAATGTCTATTAAACTGGGTACACACAGTACAAATCCACAATATCTATTAAGCTGGGTACACACAGTACCAATCCGCAATGTCTATTAAGCAGGGTACACACAGTACCAATCCACAATGTCTATTAAGCAGGGTACACACAGTACCAATCCGCAATGTTATTAAGAGGGTGCAACAGTACCAATCCACAATGTCTATTAAGTGGGTACACAGTACCAATCCACAATGTCTATAAGCTGGGTACACACAGTTCCAATCCACATGTCTATTAAGCTGGTTACACCAGTACCATCCGCAATGTCTATTAAGAGGGTACACACAGTACCAATCCGCAATGTCTATTAAGCAGGGTACACACAGTACAATCCGCAATGTCTATTAAGAGGTTACACCAGTACCAATCCGCAATGTCTATTAAGCAGGGTACACACAGTACCAATCCGCAATGTCTATTAAGCAGGGTACACACAGTACCAATCCGCAAATCTATTAAGAGGGTACACACAGTTCCAATCCGCAATGTCTATAAGCTGGGTACACACAGTACCATCCGCAATGTCTATTAAGCAGGGTACACACAGTTCCAATCCGCAATGTCTATTATAGCGGGTGCACACAGTACCAATCCACAATGTCTATTAGTGTGGTACACACGTACCAATCCGCATGTCTATTAAGCAGGGTACACACGTTCCAATCGCAATGTATAAGCAGGGTACACACAGTACCAATCCGCAATGTCTATTAAGCTGGGTACACACAGTACCAATCCGCAATGTCTATTAAGCAGGGTACACACAGTACCAATCCGCAATGTCTATTAAGCAGGGTACACACAGTACCAATCCGCAATGTCTATTAAGCAGGGTACACACAGTACCAATCCACAATGTTATTAAGCTGTGGTACCACAAGTACCATCCACATGTCATTAGCTGGGTACACACATACCAATCAATGTCTATTAAGCTGGGGCAACAGTACCAATCCACAATGTCTATTAAGATGGGGACACACTACCAATCCGCAATGTCTATTAAGCTGGGTACACACAGTACCAATCCACAATGTCTATTAAGCTGGTGCACACAGTACCAATCCGCAATGTCTATTAAGCAGGGTACACACAGTACCAATCCGCATGTCTATTAAGCTGGGTACACACAGTACCAATCCACATGTCTATTAAGCTGGGTGCACACAGTACCAATCCGCAATGTCTATTAAGCTGGGTACACACAGTCCAATCCGCAATGTCTATTAAGCTGGTACACACAGTACCAATCCAATGTCTATTAAGCTGGGGTGCAGCACACAGTACCAATCCGCAAGTCTATTAAGCTGGGTACACACAGTACCAATCCGCAATGTTATTAAGATGGGTGCACACAGTACCAATCCACAATGCCTATTAAGCTGGGTACACACAGTACCAATCAGCATGTCTATTAAGCAGGGACACACAGTACCAATCCGCAATATCTATTAAGCAGGGTAACACAGTTCCAATCCGCAATGTCTATTAAGCAGGGTACACACAGTACCAATCCCCAATGTCTATTAAGATGGGTGCACACAGTTCCAATCCGCAATGTCTATTAAGCTGGGTACACACAGTACCAATCCACAATGTCTATTAAGCTTGGTACACACAGTACCAATCCGCAATGTCTATTAAGCAGGGTACACACAGTACCAATCCGCAATATCTATTAAGCAGGGTACACACAGTACCAATCCGCAATGTCTATTAAGCAGGGTACACACAGTTCCAATCCGCAATGTCTATTAAGCTGGGTACACACAGTACCAATCCCCAATGTCTATTAAGATGGGTGCACAACAGTACCCAATCCCACATTTATTAAGGGGGTACACACAGCACGTACCCAATCACTCGTACACCATGCCTACTGTTATAGCAGGGTATACAACAAGTACCAATCGCAATGTCTATTAAGCAGGGTACACACAGTACCAATCCGCAATGTCTATTAAAGTGTACACACAGTACCAATACCGCAATGTTCTATAAGCAGGGTTACACAACGTACCAATCCGCCAAATGTTCATAAACGTGGTAAGCATGCACACAGTACCAATCCGCAATGTCTATTAAGCGGGTCACACACAGTCCCCCCCACACTTAGGTACACACAGTCCACGCAATGTCTATTAAGCAGGGTACACACAATGTATCACAGCCGCAATAATGTCATTAAGCAGGGTACACACAGTCCAATCCGCAATGTCTATTAAGAGGGTACACACAGTACTTATCACCGCCAAGTCTATTAAGCTGGGTACAAACACAGTTCCAATCTCACAGTCTATTAGCTGGTGCACAACCAGTACCAATCCACAATGTCTATTAAGCTGGGTCACACAGTACCAATCCCAATGTCTATTAAGCGGGTACACACAGTTCCAATCCGCAATGTCTATTAAGCTGGGTACACAAGTTCCAATCCCAATGTCTATTAAGCTGGGTACACACAGTACCAATCCGCAATGTCTATTAAGCGGGTACACACAGTACCAATCCGCAATGTCTATTAAGCAGGGTACACACAGTTCCAATCCGCAATATTAAGTGGGTACACACAGTACCAATCCCAATGTCTATTAAGCTGGGTACAAGTACCATCCACAATGTCTATTGCTGGGTGACACCGACCATCACAATGTCTATTAAGCTGGGTACACCAGTACCAATCCACAATGTCTATTAAGTGGGTACACACAGTACCAATCGCAATGTCTATTAAGCTGGGGTACACATGTACAATCCACAATGTCTATTAAGCTGGGTCACACAGTACCAACCGCAATGTCATTAAGCGGGTACACACAGTTACCAATCCGCAATGTCTATTAAGCTGGGTCACAACAGTCAATGTACAATCCACAATGTCTATTAAGCTGGGTGCACACAGTACCAATCCGCAATGTCTATTAGCTGGGTACACACAGTTCCAATCCGCAATTGTCTTAGCTGGGTACACACGTACCAATCCGCAATGTCTATTAAGCGGGTGCACAACAGTACCAATCGCAATGTCTATTAAGCTGGGTACACACAGTACCATCCAGCAATGTCTATTAAGATGGGTTGCACACAGTACCAATCCACAATGCTATTAAGCTGGGTACACACAGTACCAATCCGCAATGTCATTAAGCAGGGTACACACAGTACCAATCCATTCTATTAAGCAGGGTACACACAGTTCCAATCCGCAATGTCTATTAAGCAGGGTATACACACAGTACAATCCCCAATGTCTATTAGATGAGGGGCACACCGTCCAATCGCAATGTCTATTAGCTGGGTACACACAACCAGTACCAATCCAATGTTATTAAGTGGGTACACACAGTACAATTCCAATGTCTATTAAGCAGGGTACACACAGTACCAATCCACAATCTATTAAGCAGGGTACACACAGTACCAATCCCAATGTCTATAAGCAGGGTACACACAGTTCCAATCACAATGTCTATTAAGCTGGGTACACACAGTACCAATCCCACAATGTCTATTAAGATGGGTGCACACAGTACACATCCACCAATGTCTATTAAGCAGGGTACACACAGTACCAATCGCAATGTCTATTAAGCAGGGTACACACAGTCCAATCCCAATGTTATTAAGCAGGGTACACACAGTACCAATCCGCAATGTCTATTAAGCGGGTACACCACAGTACCAATCCACAATGTCTATTAAGCTGGTAACACCAGTACCAATCCACAAGTCATAAGATGGGTGCAACAGTACCAATCAGCAATGTCTATTAAGGGTGGTACACACAGTACCATCCCACAATGTCTATTAAGTGGGTGCACACAATACCAATCCGCAATGTCTATTAAGCTGGGGTACACACAGTACCAATCCGCAATGTCTTTAAGCAGGGTACACACACAGTTCCAATCCGCAGTCTATTAGCTGGGGGCACACAGTACCAATCAAATGTCTATTTAGCGGGGTACACACAGTACCAATCCGCAATGTCTATTAAGCAGGGTACAAAGTTCCAATCCGCAATGTCTATTAAGCAGCGGTACACACAGTCCAATCCGCAATGCTATTAAGCTGGGTACAACATACAGTCAATCCAAATGTCTATTAAGCAGGGTACACACAGTACCAATCCGCAATGTCTATTAAGCAGGGTACACACAGTACAATCCGCAATGTCTATAAGCGGGTACACACAGTACCAATCCACAATGTCTATTAAGCTGGGTACACACAGTACCAATCCACAATGTCTATTAAGCGGGTCACACCAGTACCAATCCACAATGTCTATTAAGCTGGGTCACACAGTACCAATCCGCAATGTCTATTAAAGCTGGTACAACAGTACCAATCCGCAATGTCTATTAAGCTGGGTACACACAGTACCAATCCAGCACATGTCATTAAGCTGGGTCACACAGTACCAATCGCCAATGTATATAAGCAGGGTACACCACAGTTTCCAATCCGCAATGTCTATTAAGCTGGGTACAACCAGTACCAATCCCCAATGTCTATTAAGCTGGGTACACACAGTACCAATCCCAATGGTCTATTAGCTGGGTACACACAGTTCAAATCCGCAATGTCTATTAAAGCTCGGGTACACACAGTACCAACTCCCAATGTCTATTAAGCGGGTCACACAGTACCAATCACAATGTCTATTAGCGGGTACACACGTACAAGTACCAATCCGCAATGTCTATTAAGGTGGTACACACAGTTAACAATCCACAATGCCTATTAAGCTGGGTACACACAGTACCAATCCGCAAATGTCCTTGAAGAGGGTACACACAGTACCACCCATGTCTATTAACTGGGTGACACACGTCCCATCCGCAATGTCTATTAAGCGGGTTACACACAGTCACCAAATCCCCAAGTCTATTAAGCTGGGTAGCCAACCAGTTCCAATCCGCAATGTCTATTAAGCTGGGTACACACAGTACCAATCCACAATGTCTATTAGCTGGGTACACACTAGTACCAATCCGCAATGTTATAAGCATGGGTACACACAGTACCAATCCGCAATTCTATTAAGCAGGGTAACCCACAGTACCAATCGCAATGTCTCTATAAGCGGGTACACACAGTCCAATCGCAATGTCTATTTAAGCTGGGTACACACACGTACCAATTCCCACAATGTCTATTAAGCATGGGTGCACACCCCAGTACCAATCCACAATGTCTATTAAGCTGGGTACACACAGTACCATCGCAATGTCTATTAAGCAGGGTACACATAGCCAAATCCACAATGTCTATTAAGCTGGGTACACACAGTACCAATCCCAATGTCTATTAAGCTGGGTACAAACAGTTCCAATCCGCAATGTCTATTAAGCTGGGGCACACAGTGCCAATCCGCAATGTCTATTAAGCTGGGTACACACAGTACCAATCGCAAATGTCTATAAGCTGGGTACACACAGTACCAATCCCAATGTCTATTAAGCGGGGTACACAACAAGTACCAATCCAACAAATGTCTATTAAGCTGGGTACACACAGTACCAATCCACAATGTCTATTAAGATGGGTGCACACAGTACAATCCGCAATGTCTATTAAGCGGGTACAACAAGTACCATCACTACAATGTCTATAAGCTGGGTACACACAGTACCAATCCCAATAATGTCTTTATTAAGACTGGGTACACACAGTAGTACCAATCCTACAAGTCTATTAAGATGGGTACCACAGTACCAATCCGCAATGTCTATTAAGCGGGTACACACAGTACCAATCCGCAATGTCTATTAAGGGGGGTACACACAAGTACCAATCGCATGTCTATTAAAGAGGGGTACACGAGTAGTACCAAATCCACAATGGCTATTTCAAGCTGGGTACAACCATCCCCAGTACGATTGGTACTGTGTGCACCCATCTTAATAGACATTGCGGATTGGTACCGTGTGTACCCAGCTTAATAGACATTGCAGACTGGTACTGTGTGTACCCAGCTTAATAGACATTGCAGACTGGTACTGTGTGCACCCAGCTTAATAGACATTGTGGATTGGTACTGTGTGTACCCTGCTTAATAGACATTGCGGATTGGTACTGTGTGTACCCTGCTTAATAGACATTGCGGATTGGTACTTTACATTCCGCATGTCTATTAAGTGGTACACACGTACAATCCACATGTCTATTAAGCTGGGTACACACAGTACCAATCCCACAATGTCTATTAAGCTGGGTACACACAATGCCAATCCACATATCTATTAAGCGGGTACACACAGTCCACAATCCGATCAATGAAGCTGGGTACCACAGTAACCATCTGCACATCTATTAAGCTGGGTCACACAGTACACAATCCACAATGTCTATTAAGCTGGATACACACAGTACCATCCGCAATGTCTATTAAGATTGGTACACACAGTACCAATACGCAATGTCTATAAACATGGGTACACACAGTACAAATCCACAATATCTATTAAGCTGGGTACACACAGTACCAATCCGCATGTCTATTAAGCGGGTACACACAGTACCAATCCACAATGTCTATTAATAGGGTACACACAGTACCAATCCCACTGTCTATTAATATGGTGCACACCGTACCAATCCACAATGTCTAAGCTGGGTACACACAGTACCAATCCACAATGTCTATTAAGCTGGGTACACACAGTCCCAATCCACAATGTCTATTAAGCTGGTACACACTACCAATCCCAATGTCTATTAAGCAGGGTACACACAGTACCAATCCGCAATGTCTATTAAGGGTACACACAGTACCAATCCGCAATGTTCTATTAAGCTGGTTACCACAGTACCAATCCGCAGTCTATTAACAGGGTACACACGTACCCCTCGCAATGTCTATTAGCAGGGTACACACAGTACCAATCCCAATATCTATTAACAGGGTACAACATTCCAATCCGCAATGTCTATTAAGCTGGTACACACAGTACCATCCACATGTCTATTAACAGCGGTACACACAGTTCCAATCCGCAATGTCTATTAAGCTGGTGCACACAGTACCATCCACCAATGTCTATTAGCTGGTACACACAGTACCAATCCGCAATGTCTATTAAGCAGGTAACACACAGTTCCATCCCGCAATGTCTATTAAGCAGGGTACACACAGTTCCAATCCGCAATGTCATTAAGCTGGGTACAACAGTACCAATCCCAATCGAATGTCTATTAACAGGGTACACACAGTACCAATCCGCAATGTCTATTAAGCTGGGTACACACAGTTCCAATCCGCAATGTCTATTAAGCTGGGTACACACAGTACCAATCCACAATGTCTATTAAGCTGGGTACACACAGTACCAATCCACAATGTCTATTGAGCTGGGTGCACACAGTACCAATCCACAATGTCTATTAAGCTGGGTGCACACAGTACCAATCCACAATGTCTATTAGCTGGGTACACACAGTACCAATCCGCAATGTCTATTAAGCTGGGTACACACAGTACCAATCCACAATGTCTATTAAGCTGGGTGCACACAGTACCAATCCCAATTGTCATTACGCAGGGTACACACAGTTCCAATCCGCAATGTCTATTAAGCTGGTACACACAGTACCAATCCACAATGTCTATTAAGCGGGTGCACACAGTACCAATCCGCAATGTCTATTAAGCTGGGTACACACAGTTCCAATCCGCAATGTCTATTAAGCTGGTACACACGTACCAATCCGCAATGTCTATAAGCTGGGTGCAACCAGTACCAATCCGCAATGTCTATTAAGCTGGGTACACACGTACCAATCCGCAATGTCTATTAAGATGGGTGCACACAGTACCAATCCACAATGCCTATTAACCTGGTACACACAGTACCAATCCGCAATTTCTTTAAGCAGGGTACACACAGTACCAATCCGCAATATATAAGCAGGGTACACCAGTTCCAATCCGCAATGTTCTATTAAGCAGGGTACACACAGTACAATCCCCAATGTCTATTAAGATGGGTGCACACGTTCCAATCCGCAAGTCTATTAAGCTGGTACACACAGTACCAATCCACAATGTCTATTAAGGCTTGTACACACAGTACCAATCCGCAATGTCTATTAAGCAGGGTACACACAGTACCAATCCGCAATATCTATTAAGCAGGGTACACACAGTACCAATCCGCAATGTCTATTAAGCAGGGTACACACAGTTCCAATCCGCAATGTCTATTAAGCTGGGTACACACAGTACCAATCCCCAATGTCTATTAAAGTGGTGCACAACGTACCAATCCACAATGTCTATTAAGCTGGGTACACACAGTACCAATCTGCAATGTCTATTAAGCAGGGTACACACAGTGCCAATCCACAATGTCTATTAAGCAGGGTACACACGTACCAATCCCAATGTCTATAAGCAGGGTACACACAGTACCAATCCGCAATGTCTATTAAGCAGGGTAAACACAGTACCAATCCGCAATGTCTATTAAGCTGGTCCACACAGTACCAATCCGCAAGTCTATTAAGCGGGTACACACAGTACCAATCCGCATGTCATTAAGCAGGGTACCCCGTACCAATCCGCAATATCTATTAAGCAGGTACACACAGTTCCAATCCAATGTCTATTAAGCTGGGTACACACAGTACCATCCGCAATGTCTATTAGCAGGGTACACACAGTTCCAATCCGCAATGTCTATTAAGCTGGGTGCACACAGTACCAATCCACAATGTCTATTTAGCTGGGTACACACGTACCAATCCGCAATGTCTATAAGCAGGGTACACACAGTTCCAATCCGCAATGTCTATTAATCAGGGTACACACAGTTCCAATCCCAATGTCTATTAAGCTGGGTACACACAGTACCAATCCGCAATGTCTATTAAGCAGGGTACACACAGTTACCAATCCGCAATGTCTATTAAGCAGGGTACACACAGTTCAATCCGCAATGTCTATTAAGCTGGGTACACACTTACCAATCCCAATGTCTATTAAGCTGGGTACACACAGTACCAATCCACATGTCTATTGAGCTGGGTGCACACAGTACCAATCCCAATGTCTATTAAGCTGGGTGCACACAGTACCAATCCACAATGTCTATTAAGCTGGGTACAACAGTACCAATCCGCAATGTCTATTAAGCTGGTACAACACAGTACCAATCCACAATGTCTATTAAGCTGGGTGCACACGTACCAATCCGCATGTCTATTAAGCAGGGTACACACAGTTCCAATCCCAATGTCTATTAAGTGGGTCACCAGTACCCAATCCACAATGTCTATTAAGCTGGGTGCACACAGTACCAATCCGCAATGTCTATTAAGCTGGGTACACACAGTTCCAATCCGCAATGTCTATTAAGCTGGGTACACACAGTACCAATCCGCAATGTCTATTAAGCTGGGTACACACAGTACCAATCCGCAATGTCTATTAAGCTGGGTACACACAGTACCAATCCGCAATGTCATATTAAGCATGGGTGCACACAGTACCAATCCACAATGCTATTAACTGGGGTACACACAGTACCAATCCGCAATGTCTATTAAGCGGTACACACAGTACCATCCGCAATATCTATTAAGCAGGGTACACACAGTCCAATCCGCATTATTAGGCAGGTACCCAGTACCAATCCCAATGTCTATTAAGATGGTGCACACAGTCCAATCCGCAATGTCTATTAAGCTGGGTACACACAGTACCAATCCACATGTCTATAAGCTGGTACACACAGTACCAATCCGCAATGTCTATTAAGCGTGGTTACACAACACATCCGCAATGTCTATTAAGCAGGGTACACACAGTACCAATCCGCAATGTCTATTAACGCAGGGTACACAGTTCCCAATCCGCAATGTCTATTTAAGCTGGGTACACACAGTACCAATCCCCAATGTCTATTAAGATGGGTCACACAGTACCAATCCACAATGTCTATTAAGCTGGGTAACACAGTACCAATCTGCAATGTCTATTAAGCGGTACACACAGTACCAATCCACAATGTCTATTAAGCAGGGTACACACAGTACCAATCCGCAATGTCTATTAAGCAGGGTAACACATACCAATCCACATGTCTATTAAGCTGGGTACACACAGTACCAATCCACAATGTCTATTAAGATGGGTGCACACAGTACCAATCCACAATGTCTATTAAGCTGGGTACACACAGTACCAATCCACAATGTCTATTAAGATGGGTGCACACATACCAATCCGCAATGTCTATTAAGCTGGGTACACACAGTACCAATCCGCAATGTCTGTTAAGCAGGTACACACAGTTCCAATCCGCAATGTCTATTAAGCTGGGTGCACACAGTACCAACCAAATGTCTATTAGCTGGGTACCACAGTACCAATCCGCATTCCATTAAGCAGGGTACACACAGTTTCCAATCCGCATGTCTAGTAAAGCAGGGTACACACATTTTCCAATCCGCAATGTCTATTATAGCTGGGTACACACATCAATCCGCAATGTCTATTAGCAGGGGTACCACATTACCAATCCGCAATGTCTAGTAAGCAGGGACACACAGTTCCATCCGCAATGTCATTAAGCTTGGGTACACACGTAACCAATCCAAATGTCCTATTAACTGGGTTAAACACACAGTACCAATCCAACAATGTCTATTAAGCTGGTGCACACATACCAATCCACAAGTCTATTAAGCTGGGTGCACACGTCCATCCGCAATGTCTATTAAGCTGGGTACACCCAGTAACCAATCCGCAATGTCTCTTAAGCTGGGTACACCCAGTACCAATCCACAATGTCTAGTTAAGCTGGGTGCACACATACCAATCCGCAAGTCTATTAAAGCAGGGTACCACACGTTCCAATCCGCAATGTCTCTTCAGCTGGGTACCACAGTCCCAATCCACAATGTCTATTACGCTTGGTGCACACGTACCAATCCGCCATCTATTAAGCTGTACACATAGAAGGTTCCAATCCGCAATTCTATTAACTGGGTATCACACAGTACCAAATCCGCATGTCGGTATTAAGCTGGTTGTCACACAGTACCAATCCCAATGTCTTTAGCTGGGTAACACACCGTACTCATCCGCAATGTCTATTCAGATGGGTGCACACATACCATCCCAATGCCCTAATTAAGCTGTGTAACTCACACAGTACCAATCGCCGCAAATGTCTATTAGCCGGGTCCCACATTACCAATCCGCAATATCTATTAAGCAGGGTCAGCAAACAGTTCAATCCGCAATGTCTATTAAGCAGGGTACACACAGTACCAATCCCCAATGTCGAGTTAAGATGGGTGCCACCCCGTTTCCATCCGCAATGTCCTATTAAGCTGGGACCACAGTACCAATCCACAATGTCATTAAGCTTTGTACACACAGTACCAATCCGCATGTCCCCCTATTAAGCAGGGACACACGTACCAATCTCGCATATCTATACAGGGGTCCCACAGTACCAATCCGCCATGTCCTATTAGCTGGTACACACAGTTGTCCAATCCGCAATGTCTAAAAATTAAGCTGGGTACAACACAGTACCATCCCCAATGTCTATTAAGAGGGTGCACACAGTACAACTCCCCAATTCTATTAAGCTGGGTAACACACGTACCATCTGCAATGTCTATAAGCCAGGTAACACACAGTGCCAACCACAATGGCTTTAGCAGGGTCCACATTACCAATCCCGCAATGTCCTATTAATGCTGGGTTACCACACATTGCCCATCCCGCATGTCGTATTAAGCTGGTGCCACAGTGCAATCCGCAATGTCTACATTAAGCTGGGTAACACAGACCAATCCACATTCCTATTAAGCTGGGTACACCCAGTACAATCCACAATGTCCTATTAAGATGGGTGCACACAGTACCAATCCACATGTCCTATTAGCTGGGTACCACACAGTACCAATCCACAATGTCTATTAAGATGGGTGCACACAGTACCAATCTTGCATGTCTATTAAGCCTGGTACACACAGTACCAATCCACAATGTCCTATTAAGATTGGTGCACACAGTACCAAGGTGCCGCAATGGTCATTAAGCTGGGTCACACAGTACCAAATCACAATTTCTATTAGAGGGTACACACAGTCCTCAATCCGCAATGTTCTATTTGCAGGGTAACACAGTACCAATCCGCAATGTCTATTAAGCTGGGTCAGCACACAGTACCAATCCCAATTCTATTAAGATGGGTGCACACAGTCCATCCAAATGTCTATTTAAGTTGGGTAAACCCACATACCACCCATGTCTATTCAGGCCAGGTACACACAGTACCACTTCGCAATGTCTATTAAGCAGGTACACACATTACCAATCCACAATGTCTATTAAGTGGGTGCCACAGTACCAGTCCTGCAATGTCTATTAAGCTGGGGTACACACAAGTACGCAGTCTGCAATGTCTATTAAGCTGGGTACCCACTGTAACCAATCCGCAATGTCCCTATTAAGATGGGTGCACACCGTACCAATCCACAAGTCTATTAAGCTGGGTACACACATACCAATCTCGCAATGTCTATTAAGCAGGGTACACACAGTACCAATCCTGCAATGTCTTATTAAGCTGGGTACCCACAGTACCAATCCCAATGTCTATTAACAGGGAACACACAGTGCAAATCCGCAATGTCTATTAAGCAGGGTACACACAGTACCATCCTGGCAATGTCTAGTAGCCTGGTACACACAGTACACCAATCCGCATGGTCTATAGGCTTGAGGGTACACACGTGCCAATCTCAATGTCTTCCGCTGGGTGTCACCCAGTACCAATCCGCAATGTCTAATAAACTGGGTACACACAGTACCAATCTCGTGTGCTATTAACTGGGTACACACCGTACTCAATCTCGATTCTATTAAAGCTGGTACACCCAGTACCAGTCTGCAATGTCTATTAAGCTGGTAACACACTTACCAAATCCACAATGTCTTATTTAGTCTGGGTCCACAGTACCAATCCACATGTTTATTAGCTGGGTCCACACATACCAATCGCAATGTCTATTTAGCTGGTTACACACATTACCAATCCACAATGTCTATTAGCAGGGTCACACCAGTAACCATCCACAATGTCTATAAGGGCAGGGTACACCACAGACAATCCACAATGTCTATAAGAGGGTACACACAGTACCAATCCACAATGTCCTATTAAGCAGGTACACACAGTACCAATCCACATTTCTATTTAGCTGGGTACCCACAGTACCATCCCCAATGTCTATTCAGCAGGGTATCACACGTACCAATCCGCAATGTCTTTCAAGGCTGTGTACACACAGTACCAATCCCAATGTCTATTAAGCTGAGTACACCCCGTACGCAACCTCGATGTCTATTAAGCTGGGTACCAAGTACCAATCCCAATTGGTCTATTTATCTGGGTTACACCCAGTACCAATCCACAATGTCTATAAACTTGGTACACACATTACCAACCTCGATGTCGATTAAGCGGTAGCCACAGTACCATCCGCAATGTCTATTTTCTGGGACACCAGTAACGCAAATTTCCACAATGTCTATTAAGCTGGGTACACACAGTACCACTCCAAATTTCTATTAAGCTGGGTAAAATACACATACAATCACCAATGTCTATTAGCTGGGTAACTCAGTACATCCCCACAATGTCTATTAAGCCCCGGGTACACACAGTCCAATCCGCAAAGTCTATTTAGCTGTACACACAGTACCAATCCACAATGTTAATTAAGCTGGTACCACAGTACAATCCACAAGTCCTATTAAGCTGGGTACACACAGTACCAATCCAAATGTCATTTAGCTGGGTACACACAGTACCAAATCCACAATCTCTTATAAGCTGGTACACCCAGTACCAATCCGCAATGTATTTAGCTGGGTATCACACAGTAACAATCCAATGTCTATTAAGCAGGTACACACAGTACCAATCCGCAATGTCTATCTTAGCTGGGTACACACAGTACAATCCGCATACTATTAAGCTGGGTACACACATTACCAATCCGTAATGTCTATTAGCTGGGTACACACAGTACCAATCCACATGTCTATAAGCAGGGTACCAACAGTCACCAATCACGCAATGTCTATTAAGCTCGTTACACACAGTACAATCCACAATGTCTATTAAGCAGGTACACACGTAACCAATCCACAATGTCTATAGCTGGGTACACCCAGTACAATCAAACAATGTCCTATAAGCACGGGTACACACAGTACCAATCCGCAATGTCTATTCAGCAGGGTACGCACAGTACTCAATCCACAATGTCGATTAAGCGGTACACACAGTACCATCCGCAATTCCTATTAAGCTGGGTACACACAGTACCATCCGCAATGTCCTATTAAGCAGGGTACACACGTTACCATCCACAATGTCTATAGCTGGGTGCCACATTACCAATCCACAATGTCTATTAAGCAGGGTGCACACAGTACCAAATCCACAATGTCTATTAGCAGGGTACGACCAGTAACCATCCACAATGTCTCTCAGCAGGGTGCACAAACAGTACCAATCCACAATGTCTATTAAGCAGGGTGCACACCGTACCAATCCACAATGTTCTATTAAGGCAGGTGCACACAGTACCAATCCACAATGCCTATTAAGCTGGGTACACACAGTTTACCAATCCGCAATGTCTATTAAAGCAGGGTGCCACAGTACCAATCCGCATGTCCTATTAAGCTGGGTACACACAGTAACCAAATCCCCAATGTTCTATAATCTGGTACACACAGTACCAATTCCCAATGTCTATTAAGCAGGAGTGCACACAGTACCATCCTCAATTCGATTAGCTGGGACACCCGTAACCAATCCACATGTCTATTAAGCAGGTGCACACAGTACCAATCCGCAATTCTCTATATACAGCTGGTACACACAGTTCCAATCCACATGTCTATTAAGATGGGTCCACACAGTACCAATCCCAATGTCTATTAAGCAGGGTACAACACAGTACCAATCCGCAATTTATATTAAGCAGGGTACGCACAGTACAATCCACAATTCTATTAAGCCAGGGTACACACAGTAACCAATCCGCAATGGCCTAATTAAGCAGGGTACGCACATACCAATCCACAAGTTCTATTAGCAGGGTCACACACATTACCAATCCGCAATGTCTATTAAGCTGGTACACACAGTACATCCGCATGTCTATTAGCAGGGTACCCCGGTACCATCACATGTCTATTAAGCAGGGTGCACCCAGTACCAATCACAATGTCTATTAAGCAGGGTACGCACATTAACCAATCCACAATTTTCTATTAAAGCAGTTGCCACATACCAATCCACAATGTCTATTAAGCAGGGTAGCCACACAGTACCACTCCCACAAATGTCATATTACAGGGTGCACACAGTACCAATCCACAATTCCTATTAGCAGGGTGCACACATGTACCATCCGCAATGTCTATTAAGCGGGGTACACACAGTACCAATCCAATGTTCTATTAAGCTAGGGTACCACACAGTACCAATCCACAATGTCTATTAGCAGGGTACACACAGTACCATCCACAATTTCCTATTAAGCTGGGTAACACACATTACCACTCCTCAATATCTATTAAGCATGGTACACACAGTACCAATCCGCAATGTCTATTAAGCTGGGTTAACACACATGCCAATCCGCAATTCTATTAAGCTGGTGCACACAGTCCATCCACGTCTATTAAGCGGGTACCACAGTACCATCCGCAAGGTCTTATTAAGCAAGGGTACACACAGTACCATCCCGCATGTCTATTAACTGGTTACACACAGTAACCAATCCCAATGTCTATTAAGCGGGTACACACAGTACCATCCACACTGTCTATTAAGCTGGTACAACACAGTCCAATCCGCAATGTATTTAAACTGGGTACCACGTACCATCCGCAATGTATATTAAACTGGGTACACAACAGTAACCAATCCGCATGTCTATTAAGCTGGGTACCCACAGTACCAATCCGCAATGTCTATTAAGACTGGTACACACAGTACCAATCCCAATGTCTATTACTGGGTACACAAGTAACCAATCCGCATGTCCTATTTAAGGCCGGGTACCACACAGTATCCTATAATCGCAATGGTCTATTTACTGGTTACACACCGTACCAATCCACAATGTCTATTAAGTGGGTACACACAGTACCATCCTCATGTCTATTAAGCAGGGTACCCAACAGTACCAATCCGCAAGGTCTATTAAAGCAGGGTCCACACAGTACCAATCCACAATGTCTATTAGACTGGTACACACAGTACCAATCCACAATGTTCTATTAAGCTTGGACCACAGTCCCAATCCACAATGTCTATTAGCTGGGTAACACAGTAACTCAATCCCAATGTCTATTAAGCAGGGTACACACAGTACCAATCCCGCAATGTCTAGTAAGCTGGGGTAACACAGTACCAATCCACAATGTCCTATTTAGCCGGGTACACACAGTAACCATCCACAATGTCTATTTAGCTGGGTACACACAGTACCATCCACAATGTCATTGAGCTGGGTACACACAGTACCAATCCGCATGTCTATTAAGCTGGTACACACATTACCCAATCCACAATGGTCTATTTGTAGCTGGGTACACCAGTACCAATCCACAATGTCTATTTAGCTGGGTACACACAGTACCAATCCCCTGTCTATGTATCTGGGTACACCCAGTACCCAGCCACAGAGGTCTATTTACTGACACACAGTCCCCATCCGCAATGTCTATTAAGCTGGGTACACACAAGTACCAATGCCTCAATGGTCTATTTAGCTGGGGTACACACAGTACCAATCCACAATGTCTATTTTAGCTGGTTACACCCATACCAATCCCAATGTCTATGAATCTGGGGTACAACCCAGTACCAATCAGCAATGTCTTTAAGCTGGGTACACACAGTAATCAATCCACAATGTCGATTTAGCTGGTACACACAGTACCAATCCGCAATACCTATTTAGCTGGGTACACACAGTGCCAATCCGCATGTCTTAAGCTGGGTACACACGTACGCATCCTCAATGTCTAATTAAGCTGGGTACACACGTACCAATCCCAAGTTCTATTTAGCTTGGGTACACACAGTACCATCTGCACATGTCTATTTAGCTGGTACCACAGTGCAATCCGCAATGTCCTATTAAGCTGGGTTTTTACAAAAAAAAAAAAAACACACAGACAATCCGCATGTCTTATTATCTGGGTACACCCAGTACAATCCGCAATGTCTATTAAGCAGGGTACACACAGTACCATCTCGATGTCTATTAAGCTGGGTACACACAGTACCAATCCACATGTTATTAGCAGGGTACACCACCGTTACCAATCCACAAGGTCTATTAGCGGGGTACACACCCGTATCCCAACCACCCAATCCGCAATGTCTATGAAGCTGGGTACCACAGTACCAATCCACAATGTCTATTTACTGTGTACACACATACCAATCCGCAATGTCTATTTAGCGGGTACCACAGTACCAATCCCGCAATGCTTATTAAAGCGGGTACACACAGTACCAATCCACAATGTCTTTAGCTGGGTACACACAGTACCAATCGCACAATGTCTATTTATCTGGGTACACACAGTACCAATCCGCATGTTCTATTGAGCTGGGTCACACAGTACCAATCCCGCAATGTCTATTAAGCTGGGTACACACAGTACCCCATCTGCAATGTCTATTAAGCTGGGTAACCACAGTACCCAAATCTGCAATGTTCTAGTAAGCTGGGTACACCAGTAACCAATCCGCAATGTCGGATAAGCAGGGTACACACAGTACCAATCCACAATGTCTATTAGCTGGTACACACAGTACCAATCTGCAATGTCTATTAATCAGGGTAACACACACATTACCAATCCACAATGTCTATTAAGCTGGGTAACCCACAGTACCAATCCTGTAGATTCTGGAAGATGGGGCTACACAGTCAACAGTGATCTCATACGTCTATATAAAGTAAAGAAGGTTGCTTGTGACTTCTCCCAGCTCTAGCTTACTAAACCATCTAGAAAACAACAAACAGCAGCAAGAACTGATTTGATGCCATTTGCATGCCCGGTTGTGACTGCCATGTCCGGTTTCTAGCCTTCCTCTTCTCATGGTTGCTTTTTTCCTAAAGTAAATCTCAGATCATCTACTGAACAACTGAATTAACCCAGGGGCAGAGTCAAGAAGCAGACCATAACAAACACTTATGGACGGGGTCCCTGCAAACAGGAATCGGTACTTTCAAAGCATTTAATTATACATATAGAATGCAAAGGGTTCATTCACGCATGTGTGTGGTTTATACTCAACTTCGCCTTTAACAAATAGATAGATAGATAGATAGATAGATCGATAATAGATAGATAGACACAGACATACGACAACAGACAGACAGACGACCGACCGACAGACGATAGACACACAAATAGACACACCGATAGATAGATAGATAGATAGATTAATAGATAGATAGATAGATAGAGAGATAGATAGATGATAGAAGAGAGATAGATAGATACGAGAGAGAGATAGATAATAGATCGAGCGATAGATGATAGCTAGATCGCATCGATCAGATAATCGATCTATAGATAGATCGCTGATAGATATATACATCGATAGATAGATGGATAAGATAGAGAGATAGCTAGATAGATAGATAGATGATATATAAGTAATGATAGATGATAGATAGAGAGAGGAAGAGAGACAGACAGACAGACGACAGATAGATTCTCGATCGATAGCACGCTGTGATAGATAGATAGATTAGATAGATCGATAGCGAGGATCGATAGCTAATAGCTGTGCTAGCTCGCTTCAGATAATCGATCGATAGCTAGATCGATAGCTCGCCTCGATAGCTCGATAGATCGCATAATAGACAGACAGCCCATCGCTCAGCTACGCTCGCTAGATCCTAGATAGCTGATAGATCGAGAGCATTCGCATAGTCGCTAGCTCGCTCGCGCGATGCAGCTCGCGCGCTCGCTTCGCTCTATCGCTAGCTAGATGCTCAGCTCGTCGCTCTCTGCTCGGCTGGCTTCCTCGCTGCTAGCTCTCTCCTCGATCCGCTCGCTGCGCGCTCGCGCGCTCGATCGCTCGCTCGCTCGCTCGCTCTAGCTCGCTCCTCGCTCTCTCCCTCGCTCGCTGCTCGCTTCGCGCGCTAGCTCGCTCAGCTAGAGCGCTTCGCTCGCAGCGATCGCTCGCTCGCGCCTATCGCCTCGCTCGCATCGCTCGCTCGCGCTCTGCTCGCTTCGCTGCTCGCTGGCTCCTTTGCTCTCTCCTCGCTAGCTCGCTGCTGCTCGCGCGCTCGATCTCTCGCTCTCTGCTCGCTCGCGCTGCGCTCGCTCGCTCGCTAGCTCGCTCGCTCGCTCGCTCGCTCGCAGCGGCTCGCTCGTGCTCTCCCTCGCGCGCTCGCTCGCTCGCTGCTCGCTTGGCGCGCTCGCTCTCTCGCTCGCTCCGCATCTCTCGCTCGCCAGCGCTCTCGCTCGCTCGCTCGCTCGCTCTTTCCCCGTCCCCCCTCCTTCTCGTCCCCCCGTTTCCTTCTGCTTCGCGCGTCCCTGGCGGGTCCCTTGCCCCGGCCTCCCGCCGACGACCACACCCAGGTAAGCACCCGTCCCTGTGGGAGTAGAATTTCTATATAATCGGCCACAACACAATGAAAACATTCTCCTAAAAAAATCTCCTTTTGGGCGATCGGATATTTTATGGGGGGGTCAGTAAAATGTTCCATATTTTCCGAACAAACCTGCCAATTTAAAGCAAGGTTTATAGTCAGTTCTCACTGTGTCAACACTTATATATAAACGCATATTTATAAACGATCAGTAACTTTCGCGGCCGCAATTTTCCCTTGCCCCTTTCACCACAATCGATATTAACGTGATTTTATATAACGGCCTACGTTAACTTTTTTTGCGCTCGCGCACATTTACCGCTCACTGTCTATTCTGGTCGCATCTTCTTTTGCGGAGGGAGCAGCGGCGGCATTCTGACTCCTGCCCTCGCCCCCGTGGAGTGGGCATGGGCATCCACCCACGCCGCCCGTGCCCCCTCACGGCGAATGTGACCACCCGCCGTGACCCCTTCCCAGCAGCCCATCCAGACCCTGCCCTGTACTCTTGCAGGGAGGTGGAGGGAAGGACCCGCTGGGAGGGGTGGAGGGACCCTCCACCCCCTGAAAAGTGCCTTTTGGTGCTTATGGGTCCCGCAGCTTGGCGCAGGACCACCTTCCCCTGCCTACAGGGCCGCTTTGTCGGCACTTCAAGTGCCCTTGGGCCCTGAGAAGGGCCTTTTTGGCATAGGGGTCCAACGGGGACCCCCTCCCCATCCTCCTGTAAGGGCCCTTGCAGCAACTTGTTTGGGGAGTCCTGCACTCGAACCGGGACCACCGCGACTCTTAAAAGGCCCTTGGGCGTTTCTTCTTTCTTCAATCTGGTGACATCAACTCCGCCAAGGCTACTGGCCCCGAGAATAACCCTGCGTTTGATTTCACTGGCTCTTGATCCAACATGGGCGTCTTCGGCTAGCGTCACCACACCACTGAAGTTGCGATGCCAGCAAGCTCACTGCGGCCGACAGTGAGCCGCTGGCACTGCCAGCCTCAGCGGAGCCGATGTTGCTAGCCTCTTCCTTTCTTCTGCCATCTACTGCGGTGACTTCTGAGCTCCGCGGAGGGTTTGCACCTCTTTTATAATAGGTTTGGGCAGAAAGTCCTATCCAATTAGGCTTGGTCAATTATTCAATGCTTGGTTTTAAATCTGCGGCGATGCTTGCTCGCCATTATTAATAGGCAAAGCGTATTTTTTCCTAGCGGCGCTATTTTCTCAGCCCTTTATAAATATGGCCCTCTGGCTCTGTGTCTGTGATATTCACCATGGTGGGCTTTTAATTGTATACCGATGTTCACCTTATTTTTAAATCCCCCCACAACACCATTACTATTAAATTGCCAGTGAGGAGGTTCCGATCTCTCTCCTGGGAGATTGGGTTTTTAAGATGGGTATTCAGGGATTCCCGGTGTACTTTTCCCCACTGTTCTACACACCATAATACAAGCATTCCGCAAGGAATCTTATTTAATTTCCTATAACCAAACACATGGAATTCCATTTCGCTCAGCCTCCTGCGAAATGACCTAATTCATGGTTTTAACCTTTCAATCCTCAGCTGAAATAGAATCGGCACAAGCAATCAAATCTCCCATTTCCTAATCCGTAAGGAGTTTGGGGGGGGGGGGGGCTGTGTACGGTAATCTAAGTGCAAAAATGCACAAAACCACATCGTTGGCTTATACCTCACATGCATTTTAGACTGGGTACAACAATATTCCAAACGACCGCCAATATTACCATGTAATCCTTTGTCGGCGGCGGGGCACTTCTCGGGTTTTTTGCTGCCTGAGACAAAACTTTAGAATGCCACCCTTGCTTATTTCGAGGTGCAGCACAAAGGAATCTGCCGCTGTGTTAAATGGGTTGTCTTTGTATGGTGGATGTGGTAAGCAGCTCCTAACAATTCTAACCTAGCCTAACAAACCAACCTACCGTATATATATAATAATTTTAACACATCATATCTTTTTTACTATAGGAAATGATTTTTTTTCTGCCCAGTAAGAAACACATTTTTCCTCTACCACTGCCTGTCGCTGCCTCTCTGGTGCAGGGGTGCGTCCTGAGACAAATGTTCTCACTCTGCCTCTGGTGGATGTTGCCCTGGTCGGCGGGAAATATGTACAGTATGGTGTAGATGGGATAATGGGTGGCTACTTTTGCTGCTACTAGAACAAATCTCGTCCCATGTGTTTCCCAGCCTTGGGTTTTCATTCAAAAAAACTATTGGTTGTAAGAAAAATTTAAAGCTGCCAGAAAGCGTTTAATTTTTGTGCAATTTGATTTAGGCACTCGGATAGTTAACCTGTGTAATGGCCTTCTGTTCACTGGGCAATATCTAGCATCCAGACAAGTCAGAAAATGCTTAAGCTGGGACACAGTACCAATCCCAATGTCTATTAAGATGGGTACACACAGTACCAATCCCCAATGTCTATTAAGCAGGGTACACCACAGTACCAATCCGCAATGTCTAAAGCGGGTACGCACAGTACCAATCCACAATGTCTATTAAGCAGGGTACACACAGTACCAATCCGCAATGTCTATTAAGCAGGGTACCACAGTTACCAATCCACATGTCTATTAAGCAGGGTACACACAGTACAATCCGCAATGTCTATTAAGCTGGGTACACACAGTACCAATCCGCAATGTCTATTAAGCAGGGTACACCAGTACCAACCACATGTCTATAAGCAGGGTCACACAGTACCAATCCACAATGTCTATAAGCAGGGTACACCGTACCAATCCACAATGTCTTAAGCAGGGTCACACAGTCAATCCACAATGTCTATAAGCGGGTGCACACAGGACCCATCCAAATGTCATTAAGCAGGGTACACAGTACCCTCCACAATGTCTATTAAGCAGGGTGCACACAGTACCAATCCGCAAATGTCTATTAAGCTGGGTACAACACAGTACCAATCCACAATGTCTATTAAGCAGGGGTACACACAGTACCAATCACAAGTTCTATTAGCAGGGTACACACCAGTACCAATCCACAATGTCTATTAAGCTGGGTACACACAGTACAATCCGCAAATCTATTAAGCAGGGTACACACCCAAAGAATCCAAGAAGAAAAGAACATACCAATCCGCAATGTTATTAAGCGGGTACACACAGTGCCAATCCGCAATGTCTATTAAGCTGGGTGCACACAGTACCAATCCACGTCTATTAAGCTGGGTACACACAGTACCAATCCGCAATGTCTATTAAGCAGGGTACACACAGTACCAATCCGCAATGTCTATTAAGCTGGGTACACACAGTACCAATCCCCAATGTCTATTAAGCAGGGTACACACAGTACCAATCCACAATGTCTATTAAGCAGGGTACACACAGTACCAATCCGCAATGTATATTAAACTGGGTACACACAGTACCAATCCGCAATGTCTATTAAGCTGGGTACACACAGTACCAATCCGCAATGTCTATTAAGCTGGGTACACACAGTACCAATCCGCAATGTCTATTTAGCTGGGTACACACAGTACCAATCCGCAATGTCTATTAGCTGGGTACACACAGTACCAATCCGCAATGTCTATAAGCTGGGTACACACAGTACCAATCGCAATGTCTATTAGCTGGGTACACAAAGTACCAATCCACAATGTCTATAAGGGGTACACACGTAATTGGTACTGTGTGTACCCTGCTTAATAGACATTGCGGATTGGTACTGTGTGTACCCAACTTAATAGACATTGTGGATTGGTACTGTGTGCACCCATCTTAATAGACATTGCGGATTGGTACTGTGTGTACCCAGCTTAATAGACATTGCGGATTGGTACTGTGTGTACCCTGCTTAATAGACATTGCGGATTGGTACTGTGTGTACCCATCTTAATAGACATTGTGGATTGGTACTGTGTGTACCCAGCTTAGGTACCAATCCACAATGTCTATTAAGCTGGGTACACACAGTACCAATCCACAATGTCTATTAAGCTGGGTACACACAGTTCCAATCCACATATCTATTAAGCTGGGTACACACAGTACCAATCCGATCAATGAATCTGGGTACACACACAGTACCAATCTGCAAATCTATTAAGCTGGGTACACACAGTACCATCCACAATTTCTATTAAGCTGGTACACACAGTACCAATCCGCAATGTCTATTAAGATGGGTAACACAGTACCAATCCACATGTCTATTAAGCTGGGTACACACAGTACCAATCCACAGTCTATTAAGCTGGGACACACAGTGCCAATCCACAATTCTATTAAGCTGGGTACACCAGTACCAATCCGATCAATGAGCTGGTACACACTACCAATCGCAACATCATTAAGCTGGGTACACACAGTACAAATCCACAATGTCTTTAAGCTGGTACACACAGTACCAATCCCAATGTCTATTAAGATTGGTACACACAGTACCAATACGCAATGTCTATAAACTGGGTACACACAGTACCAATCCACAATAGTCTATTAAGCTGGGTACACCACAGTACCAATCCGCAATGTCTATTAAGCAGGGTACACACTACCAATCCACAATGTCTATTAAGCAGGGTACACACAGTACCAATCCGCAATGTCTATTAGATGGGTGCACACAGTACAATCCACATGTCTTAAGCTGGGTACACAGTACCAACCCACATGTCTATTAAGCTGGGTACACACAGTTCCAATCCACAATGTCTATTAAGCTGTTACCACACGTACCAATCCGCAATGTCTATTAGCAGGGTACCACAGTACCAATCCGCAATGTCATTAAGCAGGGTAACACCAGTACCAATCGCAATGTCTATATAGGCTGTTACACACAGTACCAATCCGCAATGTCTATTAAGCGGGTACACACAGTACCAATCCGCAATGTCTATTAAGCAGGGTACACACAGTACCAATCCCATATCTATTAAGCAGGTACACACAGTTAAATCCGCAATGTCTATTAGCTGGGTACACACAGTACCAATCCGCAATGTCTATTAAGCAGGGTACACACAGTTCAATCCGCAATGTCTATTAAGCTGGGTGCACACAGTACCAATCCACAATGTCTATTTAGCTGGGTACACACAGTACCAATCCGCAATGTCTATTAAGCAGGGTACACACAGTTCCAATCCGCAATGTCTATTAAGCAGGGTACACACAGTTCCAATCCGCAATGTCTATTAAGCTGGGTACACACAGTACCAATCCGCAATGTCTATAAGCAGGGTACACACAGTACCAATCCGCAATGTCTATTAAGCAGGGTACACACAGTTCCAATCCGCAATGTCTATTAAGCTGGGTACACACAGTACCAATCCACAATGTCTATTAAGCTGGGTACACACAGTACCAATCCACAATGTCTATTGACTGGGTGCACACAGTACCAATCCACAATGTCTATTAAGCTGGGTGCACACAGTACCAATCCACAATGTCTATTAAGCTGGGTACACACAGTACCAATCCGCAATGTCTATTAAGCTGGGTACACACAGTACCAATCCACAATGTCTATTAAGCTGGTGCCCCAGTACCAATCCGCAATGTCTATTAAGCAGGGTACACACAGTTCCAATCCGCAATGTCTATTAAGCTGGGTACACACAGTACCAATCCACAATGTCTATTAAGCTGGGTGCACACAGTACCAATCCGCAATGTCTATTAAGCTGGGTACACACAGTTCCAATCCGCAATGTCTATTAAGCTGGGTACACACAGTACCAATCCGCAATGTCTATTAGCTGGGTGCACACAGTACCAATCCGCAATGTCTATTAAGCTGGGTAAACCAGTACCAATCCGCAATGTCTATAAGATGGTGCACACAGTACCATCCACAATGCCTATGACTGGGTACACACCAGTACCAATCCGCAATGTCTATTAGCAGGGTACACACAGTACCAATCCGCAATATCTATTAAGCAGGGTAACACACAGTTCCAATCCGCAATGTCTATTAAGCAGGGTACACACAGTACCAATCCCCAATGTCTTTAAGATGGGTGCACACAGTTCCAATCCGCAATGTCTATTAGCTGGTACACACAGTACCAATCCACAATGTCTATTAAGCTGGTACACACAGTACCAATCCGCAATGTCTATTAAGCAGGGTACACCACAGTACCAATCCGCCATATCTATAAGCAGGTACACACAGTACCAATCCGCAATGTCTATTAAGCAGGGTACACACAGTTCCAATCCGCAATGTCTATTAAGCTGGGTACACACAGTACCAATCCCCAATGTCTATTAAGATGGGTGCACACAGTACCAATCCACAATGTCTATTAAGCTGGGTACACACAGTACCAATCTGCAATGTCTATTAAGCAGGGTACACACAGTGCCAATCCACAATGTCTATTAAGCAGTACACAGTACCAATCCGCAATGTCTATTAAGCGGGTACACACAGTACCAATCCGCAATGTCTATTAAGCAGGGTACACACAGTACCAATCCGCAATGTCTATTAAGCTGGTTACACACAGTACCAATCCGCAATGTCTATTAAGCAGGGTACACACAGTACCAATCCGCAATGTCTATTAAGCAGGGTACACAGTACCAATCCAATTCTATTAAGCAGGGTACACCAGTTCCAATCCGCAATGTCTATTAAGCTGGGTACACACAGTACCAATCCGCAATGTCTATTAAGCAGGGTACACACAGTTCCAATCCGCAATGTCTATTAAGCTGGGTGCACACAGTACCAATCCACAATGTCTATTTAGCTGGTACACACAGTACCAATCCGCAATGTCTATTAGCAGGGTACACACAGTTCCAATCCGCAATGTCTATTACAGGGTACACACGTTCCAATCCGCAATGTCTATTAAGCTGGGTACACACAGTACCAATCCGCAAGTTCTATTAAGCAGGGTACACACAGACCAATCCGCAATGTCTATTAAGCAGGGTACACACAGTTCCAATCCGCAATGTTCTATTAAGCTGGGTACACACAGTACCAATCCACAATGTCTATTAAGCTGGGTACACACAGTACCAATCCACAATGTCTATTAAGCTGGGTGCACACAGTACCAATCCACAATGTCTATTAAGCTGGGTGCACACAGTACCAATCCACAATGTCTATTAACCTGGGTACCACAGTACCAATCCGCAATGTCTATTAGCTGGGTACACACGTACCAATCCACAATGTCTATAAGCTGGGTGACACACAGTACCAATCCGCAATGTCTATTAGCAGGGTACACACAGTCCAATCCCAATGTCTATTAAGCTGGGTACACACAGACCAATCCACAATGTCTATTAAGCTGGGTGCACACGTACCAATCCGCAATGTCTATTAGCTGGGTACACACAGTTCCAATCCGCAATGTCTATTAAGCTGGTACACACAGTACCAATCCGCAATGTCTATTAGCTGTGCACACATACCCAATCCCAATTGTCTATTAAGAGTGGGGGTACAACACATTACCAATACCTCAATGTCTATAATGGGGAGGTGGGTGGGGCAACATTTTGCAATGAAAATTCCAGTTTTGTGCCAAAAGTTGGTTTACGAAAAACGTTTTTATTCTGTTGAAATGAGAAATTTGAAAATCTACCTCCAGTTTATGAATCACCCGTGGGACTGAAACTCGGCAGGCAGTTTCTATAGGTGAAGTAATAAGATTATAAGCTACCACCTCACCCCCCCCCCCCCCCCCCCGCCAGTTGGAGGCTGGGCCCCTCACACACCCCCCTTCACGATCAGCTGCTTTTTAAAACAACTGATCGTGGTTATGGAATGCAAATTCATTAAATAAAATAACAATGGTAACTACTGTACAATGGTTGTGGCACTTGGAAAATAGTTTGGGGGGACATCTAACAGGTATTCACCAAAATGATATGTATTATTCAAGGGAACGAGCGGCTACATTCGAGGGTTACCGAAAACGAGCAAATACATCTCGGATCAGAATCTGTGTTTTGGTTTGGGTCTAAGTGCATCTCTACTGGTAGTCTGGGACTCATGCCATGGACGAGTGTAAGTGGCCATTATGATAATTTTTAGCTAATGTCTTGTAAATGGAAATGCAGGAATACCACAAGGGATGTTCGAACAGAGCTTGCTGTGATAAAATTGTTTGGGCATGCAGGTCTTTTATCGGGTTTTCATTGACCTAATTAATTCAGACCCTTTCTGTCCAGACACATCCCAAACCAATTGCCCTATCACGACAACTGATGTTGCCTGCAGTGTTTTAAAAAGAACTTGCCATGTTGTTGACTTTGATTGGAAAACTACCCAGTGGTTCTCCATACAAAAACAGCTGTACGGCATGCAGAATTTTCAACAAACGTCTTTTTCTTTTCAAGATCAAGACCATGAGCCGCACGCTATTGTGTGTATTTAGTGTTATTTGCCATAGTTCTCCAGGGCACACAGAGGCTAAACCATTCTTTACCATATATTCTAGTGCAGATGCAAGGGCAATAAATAGCTGTTGACATGTACCAAGCGGAAAACTAAATGACAAATGTGTATACAATAGATGAGCCAGGGTACAGAAGAGGCTTCCGTCCTCGGAGTTTATGGTCTCGATGAAGCAGGGAAAGTCCTAGATGGTGGACAGATTTCCGACAATGGTACACCCAGTACCAATCGCAACCGTTCTATAAGGCTGGGTACACACAGTTCCCAATCAACAAGGTTTATACAGCGGGGACAACAGTACCAATCTGCAACGTCTATTAAGCAGGTACCACACAGTGCCAATCCCCACCAAATGTCTAGTAAGCAGGGTGGCACCAGTACCAATAAACAATGTCTAATAGCTGGGTACACCACAGTGCCAATTCGCACAATGTCGATGAAGCTGGTACACCACAGTGCCAATCCACAATATCTATTAAGCTGGGTACACAAACAGTTACCCAAATCCGATTCAAGGAAGCGGGTACACACAGTACCAATCTCGCAAAACATACTATTAAGCTGGGGTACCACATACAAATCCACAAGGTCTATTCAGCTGGGTACAACCACGGTACCAATCAGCG
>JAACNH010001835.1:0-55294 GCA_019447015.1 Hymenochirus boettgeri
TCTATGACTCTGTTTTACCATATTAAACCATATTACCAATCTATGATTCTGTTATATCATATTAAACCATATTACCGGTCTATGACTCTGTTATACCATATTAAACCATATTACTAGTCTATGACTCTGTTATACCATATTAAACCATATTACCAGTCTATGACTCTGTTATACCATATTAAACCATATTACCAGTCTATAACAGAGTCATAGACTGGTAATATGGTTTAATATGGTATAACATGTTATACCATATTAAACCATATTACCGGTCTTTGAATCTGTTATAAATATATTCACAGGGAAAGGGAAGAATATCTGCAATATTTTCCTTCCATATACCCAGCCAATTCACGGAAGAATATCTGCAATATTTTCCTTCCATATACCCAGCCAATTCACCCATTGTGTTCCAGTATAACTGTTTGCACCATTGTGCACATGCAGAGGAAACAAGACAATACCCCCCATGTGTCCTGACAAAAGGTTATCGGTGACAGTGTTTTCCGGGTAACATAGGAAATGGGGTTGGTGGATTGTCTTGTGTCCTCGCATTGATACAATGGTTCAAGGTGACCCTTTCCGAAATTTTGGTGCCCAGCGGACTATAGGCCACTGTATCTAAAGGTAGACACCCAAAGGGAGGTGCATGTGACTAGAGTGCTGTGGTGACAGGCAGCGGATTGGGGGATCATAGCTCATATTATGACAGGTATACTGGAACACAATGGGTGAATTGGTGGGTATATGGAGGGAAAATATTGCAGATATTCTTCCATTTCCCTGTGAATATATTTATAACAGATTCAAAGACCGGTAATATGGTTTAATATGGTATTATACAAAGCATAGACTGGAAATATGGTTAATATGGGCTAACAGAGTAATAGATGGTAATAGTTCATATCGGTATAACAGAGTCATGACTGGTAATATGGTTTTAATATGGATAACAGAGTCAAGATCGGTCAGATGGTTTATATGGTCTAAACAGGGTCATAGACTGGTAATATGGTTTAATCTGGTTATAACCGGTCATAGACCGGAATATGGTTTAATATGGTATAACAAGAGTCATAGACGGTACAATGGTTTATATGGTATAACAGAGTCATAGACTGGTAATATGGTTTGAATAGGTATAAAACAGAGTCATAGGACTGGTAATATGGTTAATTGGTATAACAGAGTCATAGACTGCGTAATAGTTGAATATGGTATAACAGAGTAATAGACCAGGTATATGGTTTAATATGGGATAACAGGTCATGGACTGGTATATGGTTGAATATGGTATAACCAGAGTCATAGACTGGTAATATGGTTTAAGATGGTTAAACAGAGTCCCTAGACCGGTAATATTGGTTTTTAATGTTATGGATACAGAGTAATAGAACTGGTAATATGGTAAATGGTATAACAGAGTCATTAGACTGGTAATATGGTTGAAATATGGTATAACAAGTCATAGACTGGTAATATGAGTTTAATCTGGTTTGAAACAGAGTCATAGATGGTAATTATTGGTTTATATGGTTTTATAACAGAGTCATAGAGAGGGTAATAGGGTTAATATGATAACAGAGTCATAAGACTGGGAAGGTAATATGCGTTTACTATGGTTTTATAACAGGAGTCATAGACTGGTTAATATGGTTTATATGGTTAGAACAGGGTCATCATAGATTGGGTAAGATGGTTCTAAGATAGTATAACAGCGTCTAGACTGGTAATATGGTTTAATATGGTTATAACAGAGTCATTAGACTGTAATAGGTTTTAATATGGTTATAACAGAGTTCATAGACTGGTAATATGGTTTTAATATGGTATAACAGTCATGGGACTGGTAATATGGTGTTAATATGGCTATAACAGAGTCATAGACTGGGTAAATGGTCTTATATGTTATAACAGAGTCATAGACTGGTCATCTGGTTAATATGGTCTAACAGAGTCATCAGACTGGAATATCAGGTGTAATATGGTATAACAGAGTCATAGAATTGTAATATGGTTTAATAATATGGTATAACAGCAGTCTCAGACTGAGGAATAGGTTTATATTGGTTTATAAACAGAAGTATAGGACTAGTAATATGGTTTAATATGGTATTTAAACAGGGTCATAGACTGGGAATGTTTAATATGGTTAAACAGAGACATAGAGTTGGTGGTAATAGGGTTTAAATATGGTTATAACAGAGTCATAGGGACCCGGTCCATGGTTTTAATGGTATAACGCGTCAAGATGGTAATATGGTTTAATATGGTATACAGAGTCATAGACTGGTAAATATGGTTTTTAATATGGTATAACAGAGTCATAGACTGTTATATGGTTTACTATGGTATAAACCGAGTCATAGGAATGGTAATTATGGGTTAATATGGTAAACAGATCATAGCCGGGTAATATGGTTAATATGGTTATAACAGAGCTCATAGACTGGTAATATGGTTAATTTTTCATATGGTTAAACAGAGTCATAGACTGGTACTTGGTTTTTAATATTGGTCTTAGAACAGAGTCATAGGACTGCGTAATTGGTTTTAATATATGGTATCCAGGAGGTCATTAGACCGGTTAATATGGTTTACTATGGGTATAACCGAGTCATAGACTGGGTAATATGGGTTTCATCTGGTATAAAGGGGTCATAGACTGGGTATGGTAAATGTTTACTATGGTCTAACAGGTATAGACTGGTAATATTGTTGTTTAATATGGTTTATAACAGAGTCATAAGACTGGTAATATGGTTATATGGTATTAACAGGTTATAGGGACTGCGTTTAATATGTGTTAATAGGGTTAACAGAGCATTCGACTGGATAATATGGTTAATATGGTAAAACAGAGTCATAGACTGGTAATATGGTTTTTATTTATAATAGGGTTAAACAGAGTCATTTAGCCCGGTAATATGGTTTAATATGGTATAACAGAGTCATAGACTGGTCTATGGTTTTAATATGGTATATAACAGGGTTATAGATCTGGTAAGTAATATGGTTTAATATGGTTATAACAGAGTCATAGGAATGGTAATATGGTTTAAATGGTCGTTTAACAGGTCATTAGGACGGTTGGTAAATGGTAGGTGTTAGGTTATAATATGGGTTTAATATGGTATACAGAGTCATAGATGTAATATGGAGTTTAATATGGTTAAACGGGTATTAGACTGGTAATCATGTTTATATGGTATAACAGAGTCATAGACTGGTAATATGGTTTATAATATGGGATAACAGAGTCATAGACTGGGTAATATGGGTTATATGGTTTTATTAACAGGTTATTATAGACTGGTAATATGGTTTTAATATTCGTTAAAAAAGAGTCATAGATGGAATATGGTTTATTGGATGGTATAACAGAGTACATAGACCTGGTAATATGGTTTTTAATATGGTTATAACAGAGTCAGTAATAGACGGTAATATGGTTAATATGGGCTAACAGAGTCATAGACTGGGTTAAGATGGTTTAATCTGGTTAAAAGTGGCTCATAGAAGGTAATATGGTTTAATATGGTATAACAGATTCAAAGACGGTAAATATGGTTAATATGGTCTAACAGAGTCATAGATAGGTAATATGGTTGTAAGATGGTTTTATACACAGGTTCATAGACTGGTAATATGGTTACAATATGGGTAACAGAGTCATTTAGACCGGTAATATGGTTTAATATGGTATAACAGGTTCATAGACTTTGGTAATATGGTTTACTATGGTCTAACAGATTCAAAGACCGGTAATATGGTTTCATATGGTTATAACAGAGTTATAGACTGGTTTAAATATGGTTTAATAGGGTTTATTAAAAGAGTGATAGACTGGTAATATGGTTTAATATTGTATAACAGAGTATAAGACTGGAATATGGGTTAATATGGTTATAACAGAGTCATAGGACTGGTAATATGGTTTAAGAATATGGTAAAACAGATTCAAGGACCGTAAGGTAGGTGATTGGTTTAATATGGTTGATAACGAGTCATTAGACTGGTAATATGGTTTATATGTATAACAGAGTCATAGACTCGGTTATGGTTGAATATGGTATAACGATTCAAAGACCGGTAATATGGGGTTATATGGTTATACAACAGAGTCAAGGGACTGGTGAATATGGTTTAATTATGGTATTTTATAACAGAGTCAAAGAACGGGTAATATGGTTTAATATGGATTTTTTATAACAGAGTCAAGATGGGTCCCATCTTGGTTTCATATGGTATACAGAGTCATGACTTGGTAATAGGTTTTTATATGTATAAACAGAGTCATAGACTGGGGTAATATGGTTTATTATGGTTTATAAACAGAGTCATAGACTGGTAAATTATGTTAATATGGTATATAACTAGAGTCATAGACTGTTAATATGGTTTTAATATGGATAACCGAGTCATAGACCGGTTTAATATGGTTAATATGGATAACAAAAGAGTCATAGACTGGTAATATGGTTTAAATGGTATACAGAGTCATAGACTGTTAATATGAGTTTTTAAATCGTTTATGAGAACCAAGAGTCATAGACGTAATATGGTTAATATGGTTTATAACAGAGTAATAGAATGGTAATATGGTTTATATGGTTATAAACAGTGGTCATAGACCGGATAATATGGTTTAAGCTGATTATAACAGAGTCCATAGATGGTAATATGGTTTTAATATGGTTATAAACAGGGTCATTAGACCGGTAATAGGTTTAAATTAGGTATACAGATCATGACGGTTAATATGGTTTAATTAATATGGTCTAACGGTCACGACGGTTTAATATGGTTGAATATGTTTTAACAGAACCATAGAGATGGTAATATGGTTTAATATGGTCGATAACAGAGTATAGACGGTTAAAATGGTTTTTTAATTGGTTTATAACAGGGTATAGACGGGAATGTAATATGGTTAATTGATAAAACAGAGTCATAGATGGTAAATGGTTTAATATGGTATACACCAGAGTCATAGAATGGTTAATATGGTTTAATATGGTTAAACGGGTCATGACTAGAATTATGGGTTAATATGGTATACAACGAGTCATAGCCTGGTAATAGGGTTGAATATGGTTATAACAGAGTCATAGACTGGTAATATGGTTAAATACTATAACAGAGTCATAGAGCGTAATATGGTTCTTAATATGGTATAACAGAAGTTCATAGACTGAGTAAATGGTTTAATATGTATAACCGGGGTCATGAGACCGGTAATATGGTTACTATGATATAAAGAGTCATAGACTGCGTAAATATGGTTATATGGTTATACAGGGTCATAGACCGAGTTAATATGGTTAATATCGTAGAACAGATATAGACTGGTTACTATGGTTTAATATGTTATAACAAGTCATAGACCGGTATTATAATATGTTTAATATGGTATAACAGAGAATGACTGGTAATATGTTAATATGGTTGGTTATACAGAGTCATAGACTGGTAATATGGTTTATTTAATATGGTATAACAGGGTAATAGACCGGTAATATGGTTTAATATGATATAACAGAGTCATTAGGACTGGGGTAATATGGTTTAATATGGTATAACAGGTCATAGACCGGTAATAGGTTTTTTTTTAATATGGTTATAAAGATTCATCGCCTGGTAATATGGTTTAAATGGTAACAGAGTCATAGACCGGGTAAGGTAATATGTTTAATATGGTTTAACAGAGACATAGGTGCGGGTAGGTCATTGATGGTTTATATGGTATAACAGAGTCATAGACTGGACAATGGTTTTTGTTTTTAATATGGTTATAACCGGGTCATAGACCGGTATAATATGGTTAATAGGAATATACAGAGTCATAGACTGGTAAATATGGTTCTCTGGTATAACCAGCGTCATAGACTGGGATATGGTTTAATAGGTATAACCGGGTATAGACTAGTAATATGGTTTAATATGGTTATAACGAGAGTCATAGATAGGTTAATATGGGTTATAGGTAGAAAGGGTCATAGACCGGGTAATATGGTGAATATGATCTTTAACAGAGTCATAGGAACTGGTTGACTATGGTTTATTTAATATGGTATAAAACAGGGTCATAGACCGGTAATATGTTTAATCTGGTTATAACAGAGTCATAGATGGTTTAAATGGGTTTAATATGGTAAACAGGGTCATAACTTTGGAATATGGGTTAATATGGTATAACAGGGTCATAGGACTAGGTAATATGGTTTTAAATGGTATCAACCGGGGTCATAGGACTGGTAGGTAATAGGGTTTAATATGGTATAACAGGGTCACGACGGTAAATATGGTTTAATACGGTATAACACAGTGGGTCATAGACTGGTAATATGGTTTAAGATGGTTTATTATAAACAGGGTCATAGACCGGTAATATGGTTTAATATGGTATAACAGGGTCATCGACTGGTAATATGGTTTTAATATGTTAATAACAGGGTAATAGACTGGAATATGGTTTATATGGTATAACAGGGTTCATAGACCGGTTAAGAGGGTTGAATACGGTATATTAACAGGGTCATAGCTGGTTACTATGGTTTAATTGGTTTAACAGTCATTAGACTAGTAATATGGTTTTTTAATATGGTATAACAGGGTCATAGATGTTAATAGGGTTTAATTGGTATAAACAGGGTAGCGATGGTACTATGGATTTAATATGTAAAAACAGATTCATTAACTGGGTAATATGGTTTAATATGTATAACAGGGGTTCATAGACTAGTAATATTTTAATATGGTTATAAACAGGGTCATAGGGACTGGTAATAGTTTTATATGGTATTAACAGAGTCATAGACTGTATATGGTTTAATATGGTATTAAACAGATTCATGGACTTGGTAATATGGGTAATATGTTTATAACAGAGTCATCGACTAGTATATGGTTTTATATGGTTTATAACAGGGTCATAGGAATGGTAATCATGGTTTAAATATGGTTATTAACAGGCGGTCATCGATGGTGGTTAATGGTAATATGGTTTTAATATTGATAAACAGAATCATAGACTGGGTTAATATGGTTTAATAGGATAGTTAACAGAATCTAGACATGGTTAATATGGTTAATATGGTATCGGTCATAGGCCAGTAATTGGTTTATATGGTATAACAGTATGGACTGGTAATAGGTTGAATATGGTTATAAAGAGTCATAGACTCGTAATATGGTTTTTTCAATGGTTTATTATAACAGATTATAGACTAGGTTACCTGTTTAATATGGGTATAAAGAGTCATAGGTACGGTTAGGGTATAAGTTTAATATGGGGATCACAGCGTCATAGACGGATGTGGTTTAAATTGAAATATGTATAAACAGAGTCATAGATGGTAATATGGTTTAATATGGTATACAGAGTCATAGGACTAGTAAGACTAGTTAATATGGTTATATGGTCTAACAGAGTCATAGGACCGGTAATATGGTTTTTAATAGATATAACCAGAATCATAGATTGGAATATGGTTTTTTTTAATATGTAAACAGAGTCATAGATTGGTATATGGTTTAATTATGTTTTAAAACAGAGTCCATAGAGTGGTAATAGGTTTAATATGGTAATGAAACAGGAGTATAGAATGGGAATAGGGTTTAATATGAGTTTATTACAGAGTATAGACCGGTAATATGGTTTAATATGGTTAAACAAAGTCATAGAGTAATAATATTGTTAGGGATGTGGTTATAACAGATTTAAGGACTGGTAATCTGGTTTAATATGGTATAACCGAGTCATACAATGTTAATATGGTTTAATATGATATAACAGAGCATAGACTAGTAATTTGGTTTTAAGATTGCTATAACAGGAATTATAGATTGATATGGTTAATATACAGGACGAAAAGTCGTAGACTAAGTAATATGGTTAAATATGGTTATAACAATATCTCTTAGACTGGTAATATGGTTTTTTTAAATCTGGTAAGGCAGTCATCGACCAGTAATAGGTTTAACAGAGTCAGGACCGGTAATATGGTGTTTACTATGGATAACAGTCATAGATGGTAATTGGTATAAGAGAGTCATTAGAGTAATAATATGGTTAAATGTGGTTTATAAGATTCCATAAGAATGGTAATATGGGTTTTACAATGGTATAAACGGAGCAGACCGGGTATATGGTTTAATTGACTGTAACACGAGACCATAGAACTGGTAATCCTAGTTTAATATGGTTAAAAGAGCGTCATAGACTGGATTAATATGGTTTCATATGCTATAACAGTATAGACTGGTTTAAATTGGTTTCATATATGGTATAAGTATAGACTGTTATTGTTTTAAAATGGTATGCCCGCGTATAGACCAGTAATAGGTTTTTTAATATGGGGTTGTTGTAATTGTTTGTTTTTTTTGTTAAACAGGTCATAGACCAGTACTTAAGTTAATATGGTTATAAACCTGAGTCATGACAGTAAGATCGTTTAATATGTATAACAGAGTAGATCGACCAGAATATGGTTAATATGGATTAGACACAGGTCATAGAATGGTAACTAGGTTTAAGATGCTATAAAACAGTGATAGACGAATTATATGTTTTTTAATATACTATAACAGAATTATAGAACTGTTATATGGTTCAATACAGTATGACAGAGTCGTTGATAGTCATATGGTTTAATGGGTAACAACAATATCTAGACTGGTATATGGTTTAATTATGTGGTAAGACGTCATAGACTGGTGTTAATTTGGTTAATATGGTTATAACGAGTAATAGACTAGTAATATTGGTTTTAATATGGATAAACGGAGTTATAGATAGTAATATGGTTTAATCTCTATAATAAACGGCAAGCACTCACTCCTCATCAACTAATTATCCAACTTGCCGTGGAGGCAGAGGCTTAAAATTTGGCAATAGGCTCATTCATTGCACATTACTTACACAAAAGTTAAGAGGTTTCGTTTCGAAAAAGGCAAAGACTTCACTCACTCACTCCCACTCACTCATCATAAACTCCATCACTTAATTCTCCAACTTGCCGTGGAGGCAGCCGGCTCAAAAATTTGGCAGGCTCATTATTGCACCGTACTTACAAAAGTTAAGAAGTTTGTTTCGAAAAGGCAAAGCCCCTCACTCACTCACTCATCAATCACTATCAATAATTCCCAACTTGCCGTGGAGGCAGACAGCTTTAATTTGGCTACGGGTCATTCATTGCACCTTATTACAAAGTTAAGCAGGTTTCGTTTCGAAATTACACCTCTAACGGTGAGTATCTGACATTTGCACAGACTGTGGTCCAGATTCAACCAAAATTGGGAGCAGATAATCCTTACCAGTGAAAAAGGTTAACAAAACTAATTTTTTAGGGTGGGGGGGGTGAATAGAATTTTTAACCTCCTGCACTTGTGAGGGTCGCATTTCATCCAGGTAGGTATATGTTTATTCAATTAGGTCAACTGGACTTGAATGTGTTCTGAAGACGTTTCGCTAGTCTATGACGGCTTTCTCAATTCAGGAATGACTTGGACCAGAATCTGTGGCAATATGTACCCTGGAAAATCCCAATATAGCAATCACAGCCAGGGTTAAGGGTTTGTGTGATCGATAGTGGCTCTAAGAGGGTATAGGAACGCCCAGAGTAGGTGTTTAAAACAGGCATTGTACACGGCAGACCGTTGGTGTCGAACCCCTCCACCTCTTATTTAGGATTGGTTTCTTTATTTTCACATAAAGGGCCTCCTTAACACATCTCTTGAAACAGTCACTTTCCTTCGCCAGTATATTAAATTACAATCTTCAAAGTATGTCCTTTATCATTAAGACACATGGGGTATTTAACAATCCACCAGAAGGAAGTACAAGCTTTCACCAGACACACCATTAAGTCGGTTAGACCAAAACATTATTTAAAATCAAAGGGAAAAGAGGTACCAAACAACAAACTGGCTTTATTGGACTGCTTGGTTAGAAGTTAGGAAAATGGTATAAACGGGAAGTAGAGGTTTACAGCAAACCAACACCACAAGATCGAGTATTTGATGTTTGACTCTCAACACCATTTAGATCACAAGTGGGGGTCTCAGAACCCGCAAAACAGAGCCAAGACCATCCCCACTAGCACGAGGCGAAGGCCCTAAAGAAAGTAAACATCTCAGAGGAGCCCCTTAAACGTGTGGATATCCAGACTGGGCCTTTGTTCAAAAGAAGTAGACGGAAAGGAAAAGAAACACGAATATCAACAGTGAAGGGAAACACAAAAGAAAGACGGAGGAAGAACATGGTCATCCCATATGTAGCAGGGTCGTACGAGAAATTAAGAAAAGAATTTCAAAAAAACATGTATCCCTGTTCTGCTTTTAAATCGAAACAATCAATGAAATTGGAGCAATTGGTACATCCGGAAGACCCCCCAATACCTAACAAAGAAAAGCGAACATTTTCATATATGACAGTGCAGTGCAGTGAACAGACGATGATTTTGTTGTTTGGGGGGGGAGACCAACAGCAAAGGCATTCAACGTATGGCCCAGCACAGAAGAGCCAATTCCTGGTCAGGACTCAGCCGTGTATCTGCATCTTAAGGTTAAAGGACATACACTTTGAAGATGGTAATGGTAATATACTGGCGATAAGGAACGGACTGGTTCAAGAGAGGTTGTTAAGGCGGCCCATTTATGTGAAAATAAAGGAAACCAGCCCTAAAAGAGGGTGGGGGGGTTCGACACAAATGTCTGCCATGTACCAATGCTGTTTTGACAACCTTACTCGGGGCGAGTTCCTATAAACCTCAAGCCACTATCGAATCACACCCTCTAACACTGGCTGGGATATGGTTAATTGGGGATGTTCCAGGGGGACATAATTGCAACAGATTCTTGTACAAGTCATTCGGAATTGAGAAAAGCCAGTCGGATGAGGACTAGCGAAACATCTT
Source organism: Hymenochirus boettgeri (assembly GCA_019447015.1). NCBI lineage: Eukaryota > Metazoa > Chordata > Amphibia > Anura > Pipidae > Hymenochirus > Hymenochirus boettgeri. Next base: position 10,920 of record JAACNH010001835.1, read on the forward strand.
CAAGAAAAACTAAATTCAAGTGCCAGTTGAGATAATGAATAAACATATATAACTCCTGAACCACTAACGGCCTGGACCGATTTTACCAAAATTCAGTGGGTCAGCGGGGGGACTGCTGAGGTATAAGGGGAAGGGTTGGGGGTGGACAGAGAGGAATAGTGGGGGGTATTGGGGGCGGGCGGGGAGGGGTGGTGGGGGGTTATTTTCTCACTGTCACATCCCCGAATTACATGCTGTCTCTAGCATAACATTGCCGGAAAGGACGCTCATTGACAACACCCAAGAGATCCATTAAAATAAAAGCCGAAAATAAAAGATTTTTATTTGTTTGAATTTATTTACCAGCAATCTTGAAACATTATTGCTTTACTACTTGAAAAAGGTTTATTCACTAAATTACGCTGCCAAGAATTATAGAGGGAGTACGGCCGCGTCACTAAAACGGTTCCCCTTACTTTATATTACTTTATACGGGTATCCACTCACACAACTTTAAATAGCCAAGATACAACGTGCCACACACCCCGTACCCCGCCCCCCACGTGATTCGCCAGGAACCAGGTGAGTGTAGAGCTAAGTAGCCGCCTCCTATGGAAGACCCGCCCCTCAACGGCTCGTCGATAGTGCTACCCTAATGCCCCGTAAAAGTCCCTAACTGTAAATGATCAGGAGAGGTGAGATACAAAGACAACTGTTGTCTCTAAGAAACCCAGAATCCCTCACGGGAGCGGGGTGCCAAAGTGCCATGGTGCAAGGAAGGGGACGTGATATAATTACCTATCTAAATCTAAAGGCCAGTGCTTTACCAAAGGATAACAGTGCTGGGCGCCTTCCGGACGCCCATACCCATAAAACACAGTTAGAGGGCCATGCCCACAAGGTGCCTAGAAAGAAATAGATATAAAAGTTAAGAACAGATAAAAATCACAATGGAATCAGACTCATACACAGTACTATAGCATAAAACATACAATACACAAGATAAATATACAATGTATGTAACAACCCACCCCCCCCCATCCTCGTTAAACCATATTTTCCCTTGAGCCACCCCCCATGTGTCCTGACAAAAGGTTATCGGTGACAGTGTTTTCCGGGTAACATAGGAAATAATTAAACCCTGTAGACAGGCGGTCGTCATAAATATTCAGATGACCAAAGAATTGGTGGAGCTACAAGAGCCTGCAGTACCAGGTTTAACCTGCGCACTAATGGATATAACCTTGGAATCAGCATTGCCTGCAGGAGACATGGGGAATTCTACACTACATGTAGACAATGTCCCATAACTATGCTGATGGAATACCAGTTGTTATTGATTGTGAAGGGCCAGAAAAGTTGTGCATATCCCAGGAGTGCAAGGGACATGTAATACTAATAAAATATTATTAATCATTTGCATATTGGACTGGATTGCTGGAGGAGTTACAACCATTTTACAATGGCTCCATAAATGATATTAAAGAAATAAAGGTTGGACTAGATGGACGTATGTCTTTATACAACCTCCAATACCGTGTTACTATGTAACTGTTATACATGATGTGCTGTTCCTAAAAGGACTTTATATCTAAAACAGCAATGCTTTTGATCATAATGCAAATCATTTTATATATAATAACCATGAGTAATCTTTTCTGTTACAGTGCAGATTGGAAAATGACTCATTCCACTTTGCGGTGAAAGTTGTTGATCTCAGACCGGTAAGTTACCTGTCTGTTACTTATTGTATCATGCCTGAGGAAGAAGCCTAGTGCTTCGAAAGCTTGCCTTTTCAATCATTTTAGTTAGACAATAAAAGGTATTTTATATCCAAGATATCTTCACTTTCATCTATGGCTATCATGGTACAGTTCTCTACTACTAATATTATCACAAAGACACATTTACATTTTCCTCTAAGGCCAATAATTTAGGAACGTAATCAACTATTGTTTGTTTTTTTAAACAGGAAAACCGACACAGTGAATTAGAAGAGGCTGCTTTCCTTCGCAGATGCAAAACCGACACAGTGAATTAGAAGAGGCTGCTTTCCTTCGCAGATGCAGACACGATAATATTGTGCATTTTGTAAAGGCATTTATTCAAGTCACCCGTAATGAAGGAAAATACTATAGTTTTAGAATGATACTGCACAGAGCTATTGAAATGTTATTGTGAGCTATGGTTTCTGGTCTGTTTTATTGTTCTGTGTATTCTGTAAATCACTTTTATTTATCTCTATAGAGGGACTGGCTATAAGACAGCAATAAAATGGGAATATGACTTGGATGTGCACTAATATTCTGTTTTGTTTGTTTGTATATAGGTTATGCAGTGCAAGAGTGTAGAAAAGGAAAAAAGAGCAGTGGCGCCCCCTGGTTTCTCTCCAGAATGATCAAGCACACAGGACGTGTACGTGGGGTGGTGGTGGATGCGTTTGGGCGCCGTTCTGAACATGGAAGGAGGGGAGAATTGGCGGAGGGGGTGGGTGGGGTTGGTTGGAGTTGGACTGTTGTTCTGGACCTTGTGGGAGGGAGTTTAGGTTGATCCAGGGATTTTTTTTCCGATTGCCATTTGGAGTCAGGAAGGAATTTTTGCCCTTTCAGACCATGTTCCCTCTAAGCTGTCTGTTTGAGCATGTGCACACAACTAAACAAGTGCACACAGATATCTGCTGGAATATAAGCACTGCACACAATGGACCTTAAAGGGAACATCTCCAGATTGGGTTTTTCGCCTTCCTCTGGATCAACTGGAGGTAAATTAAATGGATGTTTTGTCCTTAATGTACAAATAAATTTCTTTGTACATTTTATGGTTGTTTTGTCTATTTATTGCAAGACCATTATTCTATACTGCCACATGCAAGAGGTATTTTCCTAGTCCTATGAATGGTGGTCCTGGTAACCAACCCTACACGAGACCTGTACTGGGGCAAGTGAATTTTATTATTGGATATTTATTTATATAATAATCGTGTAGCTTCCGGATCCTTAACTGCTGAGCCAATCACACTGGGTATCTGGGCCCCGCCTCTAACATCAACACAGACCATTGTCAGTGTTTAACAACAACATAGTGGAGGGATAATGGATTATAATGTGACCCACCTACCAAGGCTCACCTTCCATTTTATAAAAGTTCTTATCATTTAAAATGGTGCTAATTTTGCCCCAACCAATCAGATCTTATTTAACTTTTTAAAGCTAACATCTGATTGGTTGTGGAAAAATTAGCATTATTTTTAAAGATAAAAACTTTTATTGAATAACCCTAATACTTTCCCTTTAATCGCTTTAAAAAGATATTGCAAATCCCTTTAAAGAAAAATTGCACCCTGATAATAACATCTTTTGGAAATAATGACCCCTTTAAAATATGTTGAGATATCTTACATTGTCCTCTGGAATTATTAGCTTATGTCTGTTATACCCCTGTATGCCTTGTGGAAACTAAAGTTTCAGAACAAATCTGTCAAAGATGACAGATAGAATCTGCAAGACAGATTGCAGGACACACAGTTCCAATCGTTCTTTCTATTTAAAGTATATATAAAGTATTGGGAGAACGTTAGTGACTGCCGTACTCCCTATATAAAGTATATATAAAGTATAGAGAGAACGTTAGTGACCGCCATACTCCCTATATAAAGTATATAGTATAGAGAGAACGTTATGACCGCCATACTCCCTATATAAAGTATATATAAGTATAGGAGACGTTAGTGACTGCCATACTCCATATAAAAGTATATATAAGTATAGGAGAACATTAGTGATTGCCATACTCCCTATACGTATATATAGTATATATTTATATATAGTATGTAATAAAAATGGAGAGAACGTTAGTGACTGCCGTATCTCCCTATATAAAGTATATATAAAGTATAGAGAGACGTTAGTGACCGCCATACTCCCTATATAAAGTATATATAAAGTATAGGGAGACGTTAGTGACTGCCATACTCCCTATATAAAGTATATATAAAGTATAGGGAGAACATTAGTGATTGCCATACTCCCTATATAAAGTATATATATAGTATATATATATATATATAGTATAGTAATAAAATATGGAGGAAGTTAGTGACTGCCGTACTCCCTATATAGATATATATTAAAGTTATAGAGAGGAACGTTAGTGACCGCCATACTCCCTATATAAAGTATATAAAAGTATAGGGAACGTTAGTGACTGCCATACTCCCTATAAAGTATATATAAAGTATAGGGAGAACGTTAGTGACTGCCATACTCCCTATATAAAATAATAAAGTATAGGGAGAACGTTAGTGACCGCCATACTCCCTATATAATATATATAAAGTATAGAGAGGAAAGTTAGTGACGCCCGCCATACTCCTATATAAAAGTATATATAAAGGATAGGCGAACGTTTTACTGGTACTGCCATGCTCCCTATATAAAGTCTATATAAAGTATAAGGAGAAAATTAGTGACCGCCATACTCCCTATATAAAGTATATATAAAGTATAGAGAGAAGGGAGTATAAAGTATAGGGAGAACGAAAGTGACCGCAATACTCCCTATATAAAGTATATATAAAGTATAGGGAGAACGTTAGTGACTGCCATACTCCCTACATAAAGTATAGGGAGAACGAAAGTGACCGCAATACTCCCTATATAAAATATATATAAAGTATAGGGAGAACGTTAGTGACCGCCAATACATCCATCTAGTCCGACCGTTATACCCTACCCAATATGTCTAACAGATACATAGTAACATAGTATTAGAGGTTAAATATAGACATACGTCCATCTAGTCCAACCATTTATACCCTACCCATAATGTCTGTATAACAGTTACATAGTAACATAGTATTGGAGGTTGTATAAAGACATTCATCCATCTAGTCCAACCTTTATACCCTACTCATAATGTCTGTGTAACAGTTACATAGTAACATAGTATTGGAGGTTGTATAAAGACATACGTCTATCTAGTCCAACCTTTATACCCTACCCATAATGTCTGTCTAACAGGTACATAGTAACATAGTATTGGAGGTTGTATAAAGACATACATCCATCTAGTCCAAGCTTTATACCCTACCCATAATGTCTGTATAACAGTTACATAGTAACATAGTATTGGAGGTTGTATAAAGACTTACGCCCATCTAGTCCAACCTTTATACCCTACCCATAATGTCTGTATAACAGTTACATAGTAACATAGTATTGGAGGTTGTATAAAGACATGCATCCATCTAGTCCAACATTTATACCCTACCCATAATGTCTGTATAACAGTTACATAGTAACATAGTATTGGAGGTTGTATAAAGACATACGTCCATCTAGTCCAACCTTTATACCCTACCCATAATGTCTGTATAACAGTTACATAGTAACATAGTATTTGAGGTAGAATAAAGATATAAGTCCATCTAGTCCAACCTTTTTAGTCAGCTCATGCAGTACAGCACGTCATATGACCACTGTCCAACATGAAAGAATAAAAACAGCAGTGAGGTTCTCTAGTTGATTATTTGCCTTTACCATCTCTACTAATAAATGGCATAACGGCTTATGGCCTGTTGAGTTACAGACTTACAAATACTGCAACAGTTTTTCTCTAAATCAATGACAAATTGAATAAACTTTACAGAATCCAGTTGTTGGCTTTTCAATGGCTATTTAACTATATTCAGTGATGCTTCCTCCCATATCTGCATCTTTCTTTCTGTCATGAACTTGGAAATCATGAATTATGGTAGCCATGGCACAATAAAATCTTCATCCTCACTTTTATTTTTTTATATTATTTTTATGGTCAATTTTGCAGTACAAAACCTTACATATTCTATAACCAGGATTAGGACCTGAAATGCTAGGTCCATACTCCGTTTAGTACAGAGTGCAAAGTCAATACTTACCACTAAAGTTTTGCCTCCTCCCCTGGACCAGCGAGCCAGGAGAAAAACTGCCTATGGGAGGATGGCTTCTTGCAGAGCACATTTTTCATTAGGGTAGGTTGGCCCAGGGAATGGGGCAGGCACAGAAAAAACAAAAGTCCCAGTTTTGTCCTAAGTGTTCCCTTTAAATACAGGGGCTGCAAACTATGGCCATATTCTAGCATTTCTGGCCTTTTCACCAATTAACAAAATTAAATTCTGCAAAGATACAGGAGATCTTAAGAACAATATTTAGTCATGATTGGAACATGGAGGACAAAACGTCAGTATAATTGACCGTGTTTTCTTTGTTTCCAGTCTATTTTGTCTAAGAACAATACAATATTTTAATGGAGTTGTTTTCTGTGAATGTTTCATCTGAATGAATTGATATAATATTTTGGTTTTAGAATAGTTCACATGAGCTAAATAGTGAGGAAGAATCATAAATTCCATCAATAAATATGATGTCACACCATATATTACATCACATGATGACAAACAGGTGTTATAAGCAATCTATGGTTCTTTAAAGAACCGTACATAACACTAAATTGTTGCAGTGTCTGCATTGACGCAGTAGAGATCCGAGCACGTTTGATCCAAGGAAGTGGTGCATTGTGGGAAGAAGGACCATTACAAAACCCAAAATGGCAGCTCACTTCTGACCACAGCAGGGCCTATAACATGATATGAAATCAACTGATTTTTTCGAAAGTAATGTAGAATACCTAGATACGTGTAGAATACCTAGATACGTCCCCAAATGCCCAGATAGATTCCTGGGGTGGGTTAAAAATGAATCATTTCCCTATATCTTCTGGGCTGGTTTACTTTAATGAGCGTGGTTCTCTGTAAAAAAAAAACCTGGAAGGTCCAAGACATCTGTTATACAACATGGAATCCTGAGGAAGGATCAAAACACTTGACAATAATATATTCGCTCTTACCTCGCAAAGTGTTTCCTCCCCACCCGGACATTATTTTGGGAACAGAAAAAAAAAGCCATTTCCTTTCCCTACAACCGAGCAATGTCATTAGACGATATTGTCTGGGTAATTATATCGGTCCACGTTACCGTTCGCTAACGTGGACCTAGAGAGGTAGGAGGGAGAGGGGAATTTAATTCACAACTGGCCACAGAGATGGCAAATTTCTTGCTCTGTCTGTCAACTAGCTATAAGGCAGCCTATCCTCCTGGACCTTGCTCTGTCTGTCAACTAGCTATAAGGCAGCCTATCCTCCTGGACCAAATCCACCTTCATTATTCATTATCTGCCATGCTGATACTGCAAGGATTAAAGATTTCGCTATTGGCTTAGTACATTGGTTGCAGCGGTTGCGCAACCGCCGTTAATCTGGTCTTAAAGCCACGCTAACCCTTGGTACATTGCCGCAAAGCCACAGCTTTAACGATATAACGCCGATATTGGTTTTCCGTAAATGGCTCTAATTATCAGTTGTTTTTAAATATCAATAAAGGAAAACTAAAGCTATGTCAGTGACAATGACTGTGGGAGGAGCCAGAAATCAGTTAATTACTACATGAGTTTACATTTACTCATTTACATTAGAAATCAGTTAATTACTACATGAGTTTACATTTACTCATTTACATTTTAGCTTTAGTTCCTCTGTTGCATTGGAAAGCCCTGCGTGTATTCACCAGTTACCCTTTAATTTCTCTTGTAGATTAACAGCCTGTGTATTCACCAGTTACCCTTTAATTTCTCTTGTAGATTAACAGCCTACACACCGTGCATGTTTTGACCGACTGATTATATAATACATAAGGCTAGGCATTTTCAATGGGGAGGTGCAGTGGCGAGAATCTATATTACAGTCACTCTGTGATGTCACTGAGTGACTTCCTGTATTCCACTGCCCCTCCCCCTGTCTCCCCCTCCCTGTATTAGTCATTTATATAGGAAGCCCTGATTATTGTTGACAGACGATGTTTGGTTCTTCTTTCCCTTTGCAATACGAACGGTAATTAACTATTTATACACTAAACAGGGATTCCTATATAAATGACTAATACAGGGAGGGAGAGACAGTGGAAGGGTAGGGGGAGACTGTGTCTGTGCTGGGGTTCTTTTTTGGGCTGGCCTTATGTATTACAAAAAATAATACGCCACCTACAGTGTAATGTACGGATTTACTTCACCCCTTGTGCTTTTATATGGTCAGGGAACTCCTCGGTAGAGTTGGACTAGAGCTCGAACATGAACCTGAATTCGAGCCAAACTATTCGAGATCGAACGGACTCGGACTTCTCGAACTGCCCCAGACCCGGATTTTCGTTATTTTCCGGATTTTCGATAAATGTTCAAATGTACGAATATGCGAGTAAAATGTCTATTGTACCAATATGGGAGTAAATATCGAATTTATTTTCGAATCTGCGAGTCGTTCATGGGATAATTATCGAATGTTCGAACGCGAGAGCTCGAAAATATCGCATGTGAGAATAAAATAGATTTTTCGAAAGTCCTGGGTATTGGAACATGTTCCCCAGACCATTTCCCAGGTCCCACAGCCATTTACATTAAGTTACCATTAATATTTTAATTGTGTTTCATTTGAACTTTTAGAGATATTTGACTCCCATTGACTTTAATGGGTCCGTTTTCGAACTTTTGAACTTTTGAACTTTCCATATAGTTCAAAAGTTGGAAAACGAACAAAACTTTTGGAAGTTCGACCATCTCTAATCCTCGGTGGCGTAATATCCTTATATTACACTGTAGGTAGCGTATTATCCTTTATATATACTCACAATATGTCACGGTAAGTATATGTTTTACGTTGCTATTATACAGCGTCAACAGTGCTATAAGGATTTATTGGGGGTGACAATATCCCTTTAATTGTCTTTTCAGTCAAACACTTCACATGCATTTTCCCGTATCAAGGATATGAAGCTGTTAAGCCTGAAAACTCTGTTTTACTGTGACACGTTCATTGAATTCCCTGTGTTCCTGATGAATGTAGTACCAGCCACTCTCTAAAAGGCTTTTAGTTTGTTCCTGCACCTGGTACCTGGCAGTCAGAGGAACCGTTGCCCTCTCGTCTGCCCCCACAACGTTGAGGAATAGCACAGCTGCTGCCACACTACAAAAGAGAATCTCCTGTATTATGTCTGAATGGGCCTTCCGCTGTGTGAACGGGAGAGGTACAATCCTCCTAATGGCTGAGGGAGCAAGAGGTAATGCAGGTTATTTTCCTTCAATAAATTCTTCTTTTATTCTGTCAAAGTCTTGTCTTTATCCGTGGAACATCACAAAGTCTCCTTCATCTTTCCTTCTAATTATCCCTACATTGTCAAACAATCCATTCTCGCCGTTCCAACAGAACACTTTACAGGCGGATACCGGACACCTATATACAATTTCACTTTTACAACCGAGACAACATATTATTAGTGCTATTCTACTGTTCCACGCAGAGTATAACTGGAGGTAAGACCGGGACATTGTCATGGCAGTACCAGTAGGTTTTCTCAATGTGCATAGTGGGCCAATGCTTTATCGCCCATTTTGGGGCTGAATTAGTGCAGAACCCATGCTACCCGATGTACTATTGGGTTAGTGTGGGTTTTGCACTAATTTTGCACCATTCCCAGAAATGTAAGACATAGCGCGTCGTGGCCTATGGAGTAAAGGCAAAGTTAGGGTTTGCTTAACAATTTTGTGCTAATCTTAACATCTTTACTACTGTGGCATACGGGGCCGATGCAGAAAGTAAAACCGTCTCTTACCTGACCAGGTATAGTCCATGTAGTTTCAGGGTCGCGGTCAGGTAAAACGTCATTATTTTGGTTCTGCATCGGTCCATAAAATCTGATGTTGCTATAATGGCAATTACAATATCTGATGAATCACCCTGACATATATCTATATGGCGATCTATGGGTTCCATAGGATATAATGACATTTCCCAACACAAAGACTAAACTTCTATGCACAATAGAAAAGTCCTTCACCAGAACAAACATAGAAAAGATAATCAATGCACATTCCTGGGCCCCATTCAATATCATATTATCTGCACACTGGCATACTTTATAAACAAAGGGGTTTTAGTATACATTACTGTGATCACATGAATGAAAAGCCTTCCAACCACGACAAGGTAACCCCAGTCTGGAAGGTCCTAACTTCTAACCTTTTTAAATTTCTTTTACTTCAATTACGATTAGCAAACTTTTGCATTTCTCATTCTTACACACTGGATCCATATAACAGGCTTTCTCACTTCTCCCCAGCCCTTTGGCTTTTTATAAATGAGGGAAGAGGCTTCACCAGAACAACTCTGCCACCAAGACATTAATTCTGTTTGGCTTTGACCACATAGCAAACAGTAATGAACAGTTGATTGGCATTTCCACCACCCACAGAACAAAGTGTATATTTATATCTTACCTTTCCCTCACCCAATGTGATTGCAATCTTTACAGTTTAGGCAGCAGCAGCCAATCATTAGTAGGGGTGTTCCTAGGGTTTTTGGCACCTGAAAAAACTTTTCAAAGGCGTCTATATAGGCAGACTGAGGGGCCGCAAAAAGTGGGCACGGCTTTATTGGGAAAGTGGAGGGGGCCATGGTTTGTTGGATGTGGACTGGAGGGCTGACTTTACACTGGCTGGCAAATTGGAGGGCTAGTGAACTGGTATACATGCCCACAATAGAGACTGATAAATATATGATGCCCATTCATACATAATGGCCCACATGCATACAGATACACTCACATGCATAGATAAAGGCATACAAAGACACACACGTGCATATGGAAGAGTAATTAAACTTACCAAATGTCTCCCCTGTCTACAGTTCCCATCATTCTCCATTCCCTCCTTATAACCCAGGGTCCAGGCAGCTCATAAAATGGGCTCAGCCCAGACCCCCAGTATCTGTGAGCACCATGTGTTCAACCAAAAGGAAATGTGTTCAGTCCCTCCCACTGGAGATAGTGTGAGTGGATTTCTGTCCTCTGTACAATATTCTTTCTATTACTAGTTACAACTACAACTAACTGTCCATTCTGCTCCATTTCCAGGTGCAGGCTCCATAAGGAGAAGCACACTCCCCTTTTTCTTCTCCTTCTATGTACTGAACTCTTATGTTGGTGACCATAGGGGGGCACCATGAGCAAATGTTTCAGTTTGCTTCATGGTAAGGACACCCTGGATCATTAGACATGATGTCATCTGTCACAGGCATGACTGACTGCTGCTACCAGGAAGTGAGTCAGAGGGAAGATCTGGGTTCAGGAACATCCATGATCTAGGTAAGTATTATGGTCTTGGGTTTGGGGGGTGATGAAGGTAATTTTTGTTCAGTAAGGTCTAGAGCTGTCCTGGTTTTCCTTAATCATTCATTTGCACATGACGCTTGGTTTCTTTCTGGGGCATTTTTAAAAAAAACATTGCACAGAATAGCTCCAAATTATGCAGAGGATCACTTGACCCTCATTTTTCCATTTCCCATAATACCTTCATTAATTGTAAGCTAATATCCATCTCTAACGCTAGGGGACACACTATATAATACAGGGTATTGTTACCAAATGTCACATGTTATCTCTGGGGGTCAGATGCACATTCCCTGTTAAGCCTTGAACGATGTTACACCTGAAGCACAACCCCTGAGCGTGTGCACACGTCCCGAACGGACATTTGGGGTGATAACCGCACTTGTGTATGCGTTTGGCTGGGCGTCATTCATTGATACCCCACGGGGGATCAATGAAACGATGCCCGAACGAACGCATACACACATGCGGTTATTGCCCGAAATGCCAATCTGCTGCCCATGTTCCCTGCGCTGAGAGTTGTTCGTCGGGAGTGAAATTGTGCGTGTGTAGGAGCCTTTAGAGGGGGAATTGCTGTGTGGTCTCCTACCCAGAGCTGTTACCACTTCTGCACGATGACACTCATTTTACCCCCCTAGCCGGGGAACGGCAATGTCAGTGTGACAATGAATGACAAGTCTCATCCGCCCACTTTCCCCCTAAGATGCTTTGAATATCAAATGAAACTTGTCCCCTAGATGTGGAAATTAACAGAACCAGGTGCTTGTATTCTCTGATCATGTAAACGCTATTATTCTGCACAGACAGCCTGAACCAGGCGCACTTGCTACAGCGAGAGGAGAATGAACTCTCAGACAATCAAGGTGTTTGGGCTTTTATTCAGAATTACAGAATTTCCCCCGCTTTGATAATACAGATATGGGAATTATTAAATCCCATTCAGACAGGCCATGAGAATTCGTATGTAACATCTTCATTACATGCTTGTGAAGGTTCTCATTCATCCAGGTCATGGTATATCTGTTGTATTCAATTAGATCAACTGGACTTGAAATGTAGTTCTTGAAGACGTTTCGCTAGTCATCCGACTGGCTTTCTCAATTCAGAATGACTTGTACAAGAATCTGTGGCAATTATGTACCCTGAAAATCCCAATTAGCATATCACAGCCAGGTGTTAAGGGTGTGATTAGATAGTGGCTAAGAGGTGTTATAGGAACGCCCAGAGTAAGGTGTTAAAACAGCATTGTACATGGCAGACAGTTGGTGTCGAACCCCCCCACCTCTATTTAGGCTTGGTTTCTTTATTTTCACATAAATGGCCTCCTTAACACCTCTCTTGAACCAGTCACGTTCCTTCGCCAGTATATAGGTAGGATGTAAGGGTAGATTTATCATATATAGATATATAGATATCATATACGGTGCTGGTTACCGGATAGGTAGGATGTAAGGGTAGATTTATCATATATAGATATATAGATACCATATACTGTGCTGGTTACCAGATAGGTAGGATGTAAGGGTAGATTTCAATTACAATATCTGATGAATCACCCTGACATATATCTATATGGCGATCTCTATGGGTTCCATAGGATATAAATGACATTTCCCAACACAAAGACTAAACTTCTATGCACAATAGAAAAGTCCTTCACCAGAACAACTCTGCCACCAAGACATTAATTCTGTTTGGCTTTGACCACATAGCAAACAGTAATGAACAGTTGATTGGCATTTCCACCACCCACAGAACAAAGTGTATATTTATATCTTACCTTTCCCTCACCCAATGTGATTGCAATCTTTACAGTTCAGGCAGCAGCAGCCAATCATTAGCAGGGGTGTTCCTAGGGTTTTTGGCACCTGAAAAAACTTTTCAAAGGCGTCTATATAGGCAGACTGAGGGGCCGCAAAAAGTGGGCACGGCTTTATTGGGAAAGTGGAGGGGGTCATGGTTTGTTGAAGTGGATGTGGACTGGAGGGCTGACTTTACACCGGCTGGTAAATTGGAGGGCTAGTGAACTGGTATATATGCCCACAATAGAGACTGATAAATATATGATGCCCATTCATACATAATGGCCCACATGCATACAGATACACTCACATGCATAGATAAAGGCATACAAAGACACACACATGCATATGGAAGAGTAATTAAACTTACCAAATGTCTCCCCTGTCTACAGTTCCCATCATTCTCCATTCCCTCCTTATAACCCAGGGCCCAGGCAGCTTATAAAATGGGCTCAGCCCAGCCCCCCAGTATCTGTGAGCACCATGTGTTCAACCAAAAGGAAATGTGTTCAGTCTCTCCCACTGGAGATAGTGTGAGTGGAATTCTGTCCTCTGTATAATATTCTTTCTATTACTAGTTACAACTACAACTAACTGTCCATTCTGCTCCATTTACAGGTGCAGGCTCCATAAGGAGAAGCACACTCCCCTTTCTCTTCTCCTTCTATGTACTGAACTCTTATGTTGGTGACCATAGGGGGGCACCATGAGCAAATGTTTCAGTTTGCTTCATGGTAAGGACACCCCGGATCATTAGACATGATGTCATCTATCACAGGCATGACTGACTGCTGCTACCAGGAAGTGAGTCAGAGGGAAGATCTGGGTTCAGGAACATCCATGATCTAGGTAAGTATTATGGTCTTGGGTTTGGGGGGTGATGAAGGTAATTTTTGTTCAGTAAGGTCTAGAGCTGTCCTGGTTTTCCTTAATCATTCATTTGCACATGACGCTTGGTTTCTTTCTGGGGCATTTTTTAAAAAAAACATTGCACAGAATAGCTCCAAATTATGCAGAGGATCACTTGACCCTCATTTTTCCATTTCCCATAATACCTTCATTAATTGTAAGCTAATATCCATCTCTAACGCTAGGGGACACACTATATAATACAGGGTATTGTTACCAAATGTCACATGTTATCTCTGGGGGTCAGAGATGCACATTCCCTGTTAAGCCTTGAACGATGTTACACCTGAAGCACAACCCCTGAGCGTGTGCACACGTGACGAACGGACATTTGGGGTGTATGCGCACTTGTGTATGCGTTTGGCTGGGTGTCATTCATTGATACCCCATGGGGAATCAATGAAATGATGCCCGAACGAACGCGTACACACATGCGGTTATTGCCCGAAATGCCAATCTGCTGCCCATGTTCCCTGCGCTGAGAGTTGTTCGTCGGGAGTGAAATTGTGCGTGTGTAGGAGCCTTTAGAGGGGGAATTGCTGTGTGGTCTCCTACCCAGAGCTGTTACCACTTCTGCACAATGACACTCGTTTTACCCCCCTAGCCGGGGAACGGCAATGTCAGTGTGACAATGAATGACAAGTCTCATCCGCCCACTTTCCCCCTAAGATGCTTTGAATATCAAATGAAACTTGTCCCCTAGATGTGGAAATTTACAGAACCAGGTGCTTGTATTCTCTGATCATGTAAACGCTATTATTCTGCACAGACAGCCTGAACCAGGCGCACTTGCTACAGCGAGAGGAGAATGAACTCTCAGACAATCAAGGTGTTTGGGCTTTTATTCAGAATTAACGATGCAATTACAGAATTTCCCCCGCTTTGATAATACAGAGATGGGAATTATTAAATCCCATTCAGACAGGCCATGAGAATTCGTATGTAACATCTTCATTACATCAACAACTAAATAATCAGGGCATTGGAATAATACGGAGAAAAGATCAATCTATCTGTGTATTATACAACACACAGCAATACCCTGCAGATAATATCCTTATAACCTACCCCTGTAGTGGATTTATATGGGAGGAACAGTAAGATAATATCCTTATAATCAGCATGCTACTACGTAGTAGCCCACCGATAATAACCCCCTCCTAACACTCACCTCCCCAAACGTGCAAGAGGGGAAAGTGCCAAACTGGACACAGAAGCCCCGATGGGAAATGGGAGCCGCAAAGGTGTAGGTTATAATAGATAATGCACCCCAAACTGTAAATTATAGGGATATTATAACCACCCTGGAGTTCCATGCCCTTTATAAAAGGCACATGGCCTGCAGCCTTGTGCTTTAATATGGTCGTGGAACACCTCAGTGACTGATAATATCCTTATAATTTATAGTTGGGGGAGCATTATTTACTACATGAACTGCTCTTAGCTTTGTCATGAAAACCTACGTTTTATTATAAAAAGATAATAATGTCCCCATACATTAAAAAAAAATAATACCTGTAGACTGTTATATGTGACATTAATATCCTTGTATTTTACAATAGTGGGTACATTACTGGCTACCCAGTGAATTACTATAGTTTTATTTTACAGGTAATTTGAATAGACTTGGAATACACAGTGGCAAATTAGGACCAATGTTAAGAAATGCAAAGTTTACATTTAGGCAAAACCAATATGAAAGATTGTTATACCTTAAATGAAATGGTGTTAGGAGTTTCCTCTACAGAACTCTAACCTGTGTCAGGTTGTATCTGATAAAGCAAATAAAACAAATCTTGCACAGGGATTCAAACTCGAACTCAAACCCGGATTTTGAATCGGATTTCAAGGGTCCGAATGAACTCAAATCAAACTTTTTTCGATAATTATCAAACTATCAAGGTTTTTCAAATTTGGGATTCAATTTTGCAGAATTTTTCAAATTCGTGGAAATGATCAAGGATTTTCAAATTCAAGATTCCGTTTTTCGAAAGAGATTAGAGAAATATTGAATACGGGAATTATTAACCATGTGATTGCCACATATCGAATATATGGGGTCGTGTTTGAGAAATATCATGTATAAATTCTCAGGTTCATGAACCCTCTATTCTGTGTATGGGAAATATACAGAATTTGTTAACCCTTGATTCTGTAAATAGGAGGTTTACTAAATTTGTGAACCCTCGGTTCAGAATATGGGATAATTATTGAATGTGGAAGCTCGAAATGAAGCGAGTGTGTGAAGAAAGTTACTTTATTTCAAGTTCTGGGTATTTTTACATGTTCCCCAGACCATTTCCCAGGTCTCCGAGCCATGTACAGTAGGTTACCATTGCTATTTTATCTTATTCTAACTTTTACATTTTTTACTCCCCATTGACTTTAATGGGTCCAATTTTGGATTTTCGAAATCAGAATGTAAATTTGGAAGTTCGGCCATCTTTATTTCTTCATAAGGTGAAGCTTAGAGCTGAGGAAGGGCGCCCTCATTCTGCCTTGGTATAGAGGCCTTGTAAGGCCTCATCTTCAGTATACAATGCAGTTGTAGGCAACCGTCAAAGAAAACATATTGAAGAATCTGAAAGTGTACAGAGAAAGGCAACTAAACTGATAAGGGGAATTAGTATTATGAAGATGTGCTAAACTGGTGACAGTATTTTTGTATGGGCACGTGTGACTGGTTATGCCCTTGTTCAGGGATGGGCAACTAAATTTCACAGGGGGCACAGGAGGAAATTGAACTTTCCTGAGACAATCAATGAACATTATTTTTTATCTTATTTTTTGGGGTCTATGTCTAGTATTGAGGGGCCAGTCAGGGGGCAGTCAAAGGGCCACATGTGTCCCCAGGCCTAACTTTTTCCAGGTCTGCCCTTGTTGGAAGCTGTACATTATGATGGATGGTGAGTTTAGGGTTGAACTTGATGGACTTTTGTCATTTTGCAACCCAAGATAACTATATAACTTTGATGTAATAGAGAAAACAGAATTCCTTTTGGATTATACTTTAATCAGCATTGATTAATCATAATTTACATTATGCAAATTACCATGGATCCTCCCCCTGGGTATAACAAAAAAGGGGGGGATAATCCTTCAGTTCCCCTTTAATTATAGCATTTCCTGTACCTTCATCCTACACTGTAGAACTCCGTTTCGTTTATAGCAATTACAAGCTCCACGCAGACATAACATAACAGAGCTGAATTATCAGCAGCAGCCCCGCCATCTGAGACTGCTCCTCTCTGTCCGTGCTTCACCCTATCATTGTCAAGACTTCACCTACAACGCATTTCTCCGGGGATAAGGCCGTCACATTGCTGCTCTTGCACACAGTTTGCATATCAAGTGAGCCTGTTACGCTGTAATTATTATGGATTATTTTAAGTCGACCTCCTTAGGGATCTTGAGTGGAAATGTTGTCATCCCACTCCACACAAGACACTGATTATCAGGGTTTCTTTGATCTCACTTTGCCTTACCCAAGGTTCCTTCTAGCAAAGCCAAAGGAGACTGCCCCATATTTAATTATCCACCGTCACTGGTCCTGCAGGTTAACTCCTACTGTTGTGGAAAGGGGTAAACTGTTTAAAAGGATCAGGTAGAGATGTATATGGCTGGGTACACGCCAGGAACATTTTCGGCCTCTAGCGAGCAGTTTTGGTCGCGATCCATAGGGATCTGTACAATTAGATGTGATTTTCCCTACCTACCTTATTGACTGCAAATACATTATCCAATTTCCCAGCCTTCATCCATTACACGTAAATACCGGTCAGTCCGGTAAATTGGATGGTGTGTACCAAGCCTTAGGGTGTGTACTGGGCGGTACTTTGGGTTTACTGCTGTCAATCGGACTGGAATATTTTGATGTGACCAATGTACATAAAATAAAGGATCTTTTTTTTTCTGCTCAATTTTCTTATTGGACACCACTAGAAATGAACTAAACGGGCAAGTTACATTCGGTCAGCGATTCCGCTGATGGAACGTAAATATCAACAGAATTTGAAATCTTGGTTTTCGAATTTTCCATGAAATATCGGGACTTTCGCCTTTTCTACTTTTCAAATGGAATTTTCAAATTTTCAGTATCTAATTTTCAACGCCATTTTCCGAATTTTCGATTCTTCTAAATGTTTTGATAAGTTACGCTGGATCCGCCAATTTTCAAATCAACCAGTTTTTTGAACCAATTATCTTGCGATAACAATTATCGTCCAATCACTGGAATGTGACCAGCTGAAAGTTTTCTAAATTCCAGAATTTATATGTATTCAATTAGATCAACTGGACTTGAAGTTTAGTTCTTGAAGGCGTTTCGCTGGTCGCCCTTATACCTGATTGACTGCTTTTTTACCTGCTGCCTCCTCTGCACGTGTTCAAGCTTATAAAAAGCTCATGGTGGACATACCCCAAGGCATACCAAGAAAGAAAACAAACATTGTAAATGATGTTGGGTTTATTATAAAATAATGATTATATTATTGCAAATTTAATCATTAGCAGTTAAAATCTTGCACTAAATTAGCGCAAACACGATATTAAACACGAAACCCGCAATCAGTGCTAAGATGGAGTTAAAGGTGCTCTAACTGATATTAAATGACTTTAACTCTGGAATGAGCCCAGCACCTCCCTGTAAATGAGGCTGATTTACTATAAATATAAGTAAAAGGGTTATTGAAAAGCAACCAAGAAAAGTTACATACCCAAAGAATGTTAGCTAAACGTTAGTAAACAATGCAGGAAAATAGTTATGGGAGAATGAGATATTCCAGGGGTGTCCAACATGTGGCCCATGGGCCAGATGAGGGCTTCTTTGAAGACCATTATAGAATTGAGGAGGACAGAGCATGGAACAGTGAGGTCAGTTAAGGCTGAATGGGGCAAAGTTGAGTCAGGGGGTGGAAGAATTAACACGCGCATGTGTTTTTGTACGGTACGGCTTTATGCTGTTTCCCTGGCAGCTGTGCTGCCCTAGGTTATGGCCTAGGTGACCTAGTGGGAAATCCGGCCCTGCTTGTACGTAATGGTAACTTGTAACAGCGAGATAAATCCCAAAATGATTTCACTTGTATGAAAATGTTTTGTTTTTTCAACAACTAAAAGAGAGAGAAAGAAGACGGAGATGAAAAGAGGGACGGACAGGGAGAGAGAAGAGTAGAGAAATTCCGATCTCAGTTGAGATAATAAAGACAAGTTTCCATGAAAACGAAGAGAGAATGTTTGTTAAACAAGACACTAATCGGCTTCCTTATTTACAATTTGCTAAATGAGCTGCCTATTCTGTACGCACATCACGGCAATTTTCTTTGGGCTCCGAGTGCTGTGGATTATGTAAGAAGCACCTGCGCTGGATATGTCTACAGATAAAGATAATCCTCAATTTGGATAACTTCAAACCCGAAGCAAACATGTGTTGTTTCCTAAGTGAAATAATTTTCTCTTCGAGCGACGCAATGAATAAAAATAACAGTTCTCTACTTGGCTAGCAATGAACCGGTGGTTTAAACCCAGCAAACATATCGTGACTGTCTCAGCTAAAATTTGCAAAGCAGCTTTTCTATTCCGGTTAACACAAATTTTACTGTAAATAAAAATGAATTTCCAGTTTTTCTTTTACATCATTCAGCGAATTGCTCTGAATTAGAAAACAGTAATTTTTTTTAAAGAAAGGCTGGATTAAAATATTGAAGATAGCTATTGCTGTGCATGTTCGGGGAAATGGGATCCTGGTACGATTCCAACCTGGTTCCGACTCGGAACTTCCAGTTCCAAAATTCCGTTCAGAACTTTCAGATCTTGGAACTTTTGATATTTTCCCCTTGAAAATATGGAGCTACTTTTAAAGGTTAACAAATCTACTTTCGGGAGTTATCAAGGCTACATTCAAGGGATATCTACTTTCGAGGGTTACCAAATCTAATTTTAAAGGGTGGAATATACCAGGCTACTTTCAAAGGTTACCAAAAGTAGCCTCAAATATACACGCACAAGCTCGAATATAGCATGTAGGTAACTCCAATTTATTTATGTGATATGTGTTTCCCTGACCATTTCCCAGGTGCTTGAGCCATCTACTGTTTTTATTTTACTAGGAGCTTTTTTTTTTTTGCCCCGTGATTTCTGTAATGTAAATCTGTGTTTGCGTTTCCTTCAATGGTACTATTGCTAAAACCCATTCGATTAGCTCCAAACATGATGATCGAATGTGTTCTGATATCTACAGGAATGCAAGGCAGGCAGCCGATCTGGTGATATACAAAACTTACCGAATCACGGCCTTGGGGTCCTAGGCCTACATGGAGACCAGCATTTCCCTGTATCATATAAAACAACTTGTTGATGTTCTAAAATCTCAGGGGTAGCGATAACTTGATTTTAGTCTGTCTGATATTATTACTGAAAATCTCCTTTGTACTATATTAACTCTAAGGATCATAGGGTAAAAGGGCTGAATTCTTTAGTCACCCTTGACTACTATGTTACCGTGAGACAGAGTAATTACAGAAAAATATTATCTGCTCTCAATAGAAAAAATCTAACGACTGATCTAATGTGGTCATTAACAATTAAGGTTGTCATAGTATATCATATGATATCAGCAACAGCTAGACAGGCACGGCAGGTTCGTTTTATGGTGGAAATTAGACATATTTTCTCTCTTTAAAATCAATTAGAATTTTTTTTTTAATATATTTTAAATGAATACAAACGTGTCTTAATCTGTATTACGTCCCCTTTAGTAATGACCGGAGCGCTGAATGTTACATCTCCAACTGCTCCAAGGGAAATAAAACGTCTGTCCGCAGGAAACTAAAAAATAAAATACAAAACTTTTGGAATGAAGACCCAAAATAGACCTACAATGTAGGAAATCCAACCGTGACGAATTAATACGCCGCTGTGCCAAGAGCACAAACCGAAGAAATTACAAAGAATTTACTGTATATTATATAAAAACTTGATCATTTCTCATCAGCTATGGTTTGACTAATTACTGGGGAAATTGTCCATTTTTAAGTATTCCCAGAGACTGGACAGAAACCAGGAATACTTAACAACCCCCTAGATAAGCCCTTTATTATATTCAAACTTAATAAATGAATGTGGATTTGGCTACGTTCCGCTGAATTCGAATTTTCACTCTTAATAGACTCCATATCTGCTAAGAGCAGAATCGAGCTGGAGAGCCAATCATTAGATCTTTCCAGCATTATGTCAATTATTAATAACAAATACAGTAGATAGGGAAACAGGTAAAGGAAGGTATAAAGTTGCATTATACAAACCTTGGTAAACTTACCCAGTCCAAGAAAACATCTAAGGCTCTTTTAAAGGCATTTAAGGATTATTGTGCAGAGCATTTCAGAAATTTAAAGGGTATCTCCACTGGGGGAAAAAATGCCATTTAGAATTATTGAAGAAAGGGAGGTAAAGGAGCTGTGTTTTACCGCCTGTTCTTCAATAAAACCTGCAGGAGCCAAGAAACAAGGTAAGGTACTTAACCAATCGCTCATTCCTCTGCCACATCGTCTGACAGGTCCCGACAGACATTGTCTTCTATGTGGCGGGGGAGCGAGGTAAGTTAGACTAAGCGATAGCTTTTATCTTTAGCAGTAGGGGAAAAACTCAATGAAACTGTCTTTTGACATTACTTCTCTTTAAAGCGTGGACTGAAAACATATTCCACCCATGTTGAAACCCATAATCCTCCATTCTGACATCAATATCTACCTCCAATTACATTTATTGTCAGGGGAGGGTTTGGTGTTAACTGCAGACACATGGGACATACAGGTTCATTGGGTTAAGGTGGGTTCACACTATAATGATCTTTAAAAGATGACAAACAGAATATTTTAGATTCAGAATGTAATTTTTTTTAAAGATCTTACAAAGTATAAGTATACACTCTCCCTAGTATAAGTATAGGGAGAAAGTTTTTTCCGCGGTCGACATTCTATACTTTACTTCGGGCAGTTCTGAGCGACCCCGAGGCCGGAGGTAATGTTCATCAGGAATGCTTTAAACTGCGGTATAATGATAAAGGGGTGATTGTGTTGGATCCAATGGAATCATCCCTACAGTTAAAGGACAACTATACTGTAAAAATAACTTTTTGAAATAAAAAGTACCTGGGACAGGGAAGTAGGATTGATTATTCCCACCTCCCAATATTTTTTCATTAAAGAGCCAAAGCACATTCAGTTTTAATCTGCCAGGTTATGGCTCTGGGCCTTCCTGTATTAAAGATAGCGCTGAAGCACCCAGAAAGCCTGGCAGAAGCAGTTTCTTCATGCTGACGCTCCTAATAAAAATGATATTGGGAGGTAGGAAGTACTAATCCTACCTCCCTGACCCAGGTACTTTTCATTTTAAATGTTTTTGTAAAAAGTTTAATCGCACTAAAGTTCTCCTTTAAAGTGTATACCCAGCTTTAGTTAATTATGAATATCTGCCTGTTGTCCTAATTAGATTCTGTTTTTATTATTTCTCAGTTTATTACATTTGCTGCATTAGGTGTGGGGGGGGGGGGATTTTAAACGTAACTGGGAATATTTTAGAACGTGTCCCAGATTTTTACACATCCACATATGTCCATTTTGTTTCTGGTGCCAGATTTGGTTGAACAGCCCTGCTCCTTAAACATATTGACAATAAAGCCTATACAATCCATATAGAAATAACATCTGCTGCTTTTCTTGTTTTTGTTGTTTTTTTAGCACGTGAAATTGGCCGGCCAGATCTTGTGAATATCATACATATATATCATGCATTAAAACTGGCTAATAAAAGTATCAAGCAATTTAAATGCATTAAGAAAATAAAGCACAACAATTTGCTTTGAGATAATATCTGCAAACATTTTTCTCCCGAGAGATGAAACACTTTCATAGCATGTAGTTACCATGGAGACAACGATTACTTTTTAATAATTTAAATTTGTATTTGCGTGAGTATCTTACAGCTGACTGCTAGAGAATAAAAATAATGAATAAAGTTTTGGCCAGTCGGACTGATTAAAGGGCTTATCCTAATTAGCGATACGGATGAAAGAACAACGCAGGAAGTATTTGCTGAAATAAGTGATGGAATGCAGAGCAGGATGAGCACGGTTGCCAAAAGAAGAAAGCATTTTATTATTATTATATAGGAAGGTTTTCACATATTAAAGGGATACTTTACTTTAAACAAAACATTGGTTTTATATTACACCTGAAACTGTCTATGAAAAAAGCTAATTGTACGCTCCGGTTACAGGGGAATTTTGTCTAAAGCAAGCATTGTGCAGGCAGCCATATTGTCTCTCTGTCATCTTACCACACACTTATCTAGGACACGCACATGCTCAGTAAGTATAAACTTATATAGGAAGGTTTTTTACTTATTAAATGAATACTTTACTTTAAACAATACATAGGTTTTATATTATACCTGAAACTGTCTATTAAAAAAGCTACAAATTTCACACTCTGGTTACATGGAAATTTCGTCTAAAGCAAGCATTGTGCAGGCAGCCATATTGTCTCTCTGTCATCTTACCACACACATATCTAGGACACGCACATGCTCAGTAAGTATAAACTTATATAGGAAGGTTTTTTACTTATTAAAGGAATACTTTACTTTAAAGGGCATGTCCACCCCCAAAACTATAATCCCCCCAACTACTGGCCCCACCATGTAGTGTAGTTTAATCCTTACCTCACATCCCAGCTCCATAGGGTTCTCCAGTAGTGCCCCCCCAAAGTCCCAAAAACTGCCCACCAGGAGGCTAGCAGGTCCATATAGGACACTGCCTGCTTCCTGGCCTCCCGGAGATTTTGGCCATGCGTACTGCAGCTCTTCTCCCCCCTCCCTCTCCCTCCCATTCTGCTATCCCTCCCCCTAGCTTCATACCCCTTTATGGCAGCCTTCCCCCATGTCCCCCAGCCCCAACCGCATAAATTTTATTTTTAGAAAGCTCCCCAATCTTTTACTTACCTCTCCGCTTTCCTACGCGGAAGTGAGCTGCCGGCAGCCGCGTCCGTGATTGGCTGCCGCTCAGCCAATCACAGACGCGGCTGCCGGTCCCGCCCCTCTGCTTGCATTTCCTCGCAAGCAGAGGGCCGGGAGCGCGTTGGAGGAAAGAGGGGAGGTAAGTAGAGTTTGGGGGGCTTTTTAAAAAAATAAATAATGCGGTTGGGGCTGGGAGCCCATGGGGAATGCCATATAAAAAAATAAATATTAGGGTGGACATGCTCTTTAAACAATACATTGGTTTTATATTATACCTGAAACTGTCTATTAAAAAAGCTACAAATTTCACACTCTGGTTACATGGAAATTTCGTCTAAAGCACGCATTGTGAAGGCAGCCATATTGTCTATCTGCCATCTTACCTCACGCATATCTAGGACTCGCACATGCTCAGTAAATTCCATAAATTCCCTAATCTTTGCATGCCACTATCCGCAATAAACATGTCTATAAAGGTTTTCAGTCTTCCAGGTCATGATTTATCAAACAATATTAAGTCAATTTAACTGGACTTCAGCTACCAGTAATTAGTAATAATGAGGTTACCTTTAATTCAATGAGAAACCTGTTAGTTTGTTTCTGTTCAATAAGGTTTATAAACCTGCATGGATTAGATAATTAGATACTCCCTACTGGTTTAGGGAATTTACTTGGCATGTGTTAAGAGATACCAGATAATCAATATGGCTGCATGCATGCTCTGTTGGGTAACAAGGCAGTTCAGTTGGTCATCGTGCATCCCTGGCCGGCCCCAGAGTTGCACGTGTACGAAGCTTAACACTAGTTGCCACTATCAAAATAAAAAAAACAGTCTTATAAAGGAAATGGTTTCAGATAAAATGTTACAAGTGCAGTAATACGGCTACAATCAATTTTAATAAAATCCAGGGTAAAGATGACTAGTCTGTTGATTTTGTTAAGGAACAAAGAACAATATACAGCACGATTAACCAGATATATAAACACGAGCATGACTTGTCTGAAAATCCAGCCAACAGCAATTGAATAACAGCTATGGTGTGAAGGGCATGTTTGGAGATGGTTACAAGCGAGCAGGAGCAAAGCCTGCTGGTTACTGGCTCTTCCGAGTATGGACTGTTAGCCATTGGCTGTGACGTCACTGTCGTTCCCATGACTGACAGTACATACCGGTACCAGAAAGAAGACGGAGGCAGGACTTCTGGTGAGATATCGGCTGAAGTAAAAGTAAGTATATCTCAGCGTGGGAGCTTCGGATCAAGGGAAGGTTAAAATGCAAGTCACATTTTAGGGGGGGAATTAAAAAAAAGTTTTTAATACTCTGATATCTAACCAAAAGCTCCTGGTCTTGATGGACTTTCTACATGGACTTTCTCAACACTATCCATCTACCGTAGTTAAAATTAGTGTAATAAATAATCAGGTATATACCCATAATGACAATTCCACACAATTAAGTCCTTGTTCCATTTATCCCTTTTCCCCAACTCAACTCTACTCTCCCCCCCACTTATCTCTGAACCTTTACCCCTTCTTCCATTCTTCTTTATTGCCCGTTCCTTATTATATTATCTTCCTTTCCATATTTTCCCGCTGCTCCATTTCCATTCAGTTTCTGTTCTATTATCCCCCTTGTCCCATTCATTCATACAATCTTTCAACCTGCCTTTAGTCTCCCCTTCCCTGCTGTCGTATAATGTATTTTATTGGATTTATTCTCATTGCCACTGTCACCCAATGTCCTCCATTGTATTTATTGTATCATATCATGTCATAAAATGTCATGTATTGTTTTATTTCTTCTTGTGCACTTCTCGCTCTTCCATCTCTATGTAACTAATCTACTGTATGTGTGCAGGCTGTACATGTGACTTTAATCTGTACCCATCCATTAAAGGGCTTCTTTTAGGAATGGCATGTCCTATTTGAAAACAAACATACATCGGCCAAATTTGACCAAGTGGTGCTAATTTTGCCCCAACCAATCAGTATTTATTTACTATTTGAAAGCTAACATCTGATTGGTTGGGAGAAAATTAGCGCCATTTTTAACAATAAGAACTTTTGTTGTAATTCCAACCACCCAATGTACCAATCAATTTTAGTGAGCAAAAATATAACTCTGTGTGTACCAACCCTAAAGCGTGGTATATTTGAAAATTTCAACCCATGTATATGGCCTATGGGTGTCTTTTCTAAAGACTACCCATCAATAATGGGAAGTTTATCGAGCTGAAGGGGAATTAACTGGTTGGAAATATTAAAAATGTAATGAGGTCATCAACTGATTATTTAAAAATTTTGAATTAATCCAAAAATGTTAAAAACCTACTGGTCCTTCTCTTAAAATATGTAACTTTTACCATCCACAGCCCTCTGCAACTGTCACAGATTTTAATGCAGAAATTAATTGTCCACCCCTGTGTTAGGTCATGATGCCTAAATGAACCATTTGGTGACACCAGTGATGTCATGATCAAACCATGCAGTCTATTGGCTCAGTGACATCACCAATATTCAATGGTGCGTCCCTTCCATCTGTCCTCTGGTAAGAAGTAAAACAGACAGGTTATTGATAAAGTATGAGGTCAAGGGCCAAGACCTTTTCTTCTCCATTCACTGCCCATCATTTATACATTTCATTCATGGATTTCCTCCATGTGTCCCACAGAGAATGAATCTAACCATTCATTTTAATGTTTCCATGAGGATATTTAGAGAGCCGATAAATATTGTGCAAAGTGCAAAGAGTCTTTTGTGTGTACACAGCTCTACATTTCTGCATCAGTAGCTGGTACACACCTTTTATTGACCGCTTTGTCATAAAGCAATCATTCAGACATCCTGCCGGCAGAGCTGAAGATTTTAATCATCTATTTATATTAGAGATGACAGGAAGCAGAAAAACACCAGGAGAGGTCCGGCCTAGTTTGCTGGAGTAGAAAGATTACCGATAAATTCACGTTTTGCTGGAGGCTTCGGGAACCCCTGGCTAAAAACAATACTATTATATAATATAATACTATTCTATTTTTCTGATAGATTTTTTTGTATAGATTCCCAGTGTTTAATGTATCGTGGTAATTCAGTTTGAGAGAAGATCAATAAAATCCTGGGTGGAGCATGGTTCTTTCAAACCATAAAGTATTTCTAAATTTTATACACAAGGCTTTTATTAAAGAATAAATACAGATATACAGTATCTCACAATATCACTTTAATGTTTTATTATATCCTTTCATGGGACCATACTGAGGATATCCCACATTGATACAATGTAAGTAGTCAGTGTACAGTTAACCCTCAAATTCAGCCTATACTCAATGAGAAACCTGGCAATTGCCGATCGTAGGGAAAGTTAGTGTTTAAACAAGTTTTGGTGATATGTACATGTTCTCACACTCTCGTTACATAATGACCTAAATCAAGAGAGGGGTCTCCCTTGATTAAAACTTTGAACTTTCTATGTGTATTCCAGCCTGTCCTGACTGTATTCTGTAGGTTGCCTGACCCTCCACAATACAACTCTTTGTGGGGGGCCTAATACAGGCAACCACTCTCCTATTTTGATTGAGTGGCTTCCATACCAGAAGACATTTTTGGTTTTGGTACAGATTCAGGCACACTTGGCTGGCTTTTTAATACTGTGGGTACATATTCATTAGAACAAGGACACAGACTAGGGACTCTATATTTTGTTTTGGACTAGTAGGAGCACCGAGTGCTCTAGGGATACCGGGCATAATTTATAACTTGGGGGAGGTGGAAAAGTCTGTTTAAATACTGTTTCCCACCCCTTTACCCCACATTCCCTCCCTTTCTCAGCCCTGCTTTCGTGTAGTATGAGGATAACAAAGCTTTGTTACCTCTCTCTGTTTTTGCCCTACCTGTGCTATATACTAGGTGTTTCCCACTTCGTATAATTTTTAACAATGTGAGTGTTTGGTTACACTTTTAATAAAGTTTATATAAGTTTTAAACACAAAAACGCATACCCCCAACCTCATATGGGCACACACACTTACTGACCTACCCTTCCATTCCTGTGGAAGCCATACTTAAAGGGTAAATAAATTCAAAAACTCTAATTTTGATATATACTCAATAAAAGATAGTTTTATGGTTGTAAACCCTCTGCACACCACGCAGACACTCTGCACACCACGTAGACACTCTGCACACCACGCAGACACCAATGCACACTAACATTAGGACACTTGCACACCACGTAGACACTCTGCACACCACGTAGACACTCTGCACACCATGCGTAGACACTGCACACCACGCAGACACTCTGCGCCCCACATAGACACTCTGCACACCACGTAGACACTGCACACCGCGCAGACACTCTGCACACCACGTAGACACTCTGACACACCACCGTAGACACTCTGCACACCACGTAGACACTCTGCACACCACGTAGACACTCTGCACACCACGTAGACACTCTGCACACCACGCAGACACTCTGCACACCACGCAACGGCAGTAAGGATTTGCTGAAATAAGTGATTGGAATGCAGAGCAGGATAGCACGTTGCCAAAAGAAGAAAGCATTTTATTATTATTATATAGGAAGGTTTTCACATATTAAAGGGATACTTTACTTTAAACAAAACATTGGTTTTATATTACACCTGAAACTGTCTATGAAAAAAGCTAATTGTACGCTCTGGTTACAGGGTTTTGTCTAAAGCAAGCATTGTGCAGGCAGCCATATTGTCTCTCTGTCATCTTACCACACACTTATCTGACACGCACAGTCTCAGTAAGTATAAACTTATATAGGAAGGTTTTTTACTTATTAATGAATCTTTACTTTCAATACAATAGGTTTTATATTATACCTGAAACTGTCTATTAAAAACTACAAATTTCACACTCTGGTTACATGAAATTTCGTCTAAAGCAAGCATTGTGCAGGCAGCCATATTGTCTCTCTGTCATCTTACCACACACATATCTGGACACGCACATGCTCAGTAAGTATAAACTTATATAGGAGGTTTTTACTTATTAAAGGAATACTTTACTTTAAAGGGCATGTCCACCCCCAAACTATAATCCCCCCACTACTGGCCCCACCATAGTGTAGTTTAATCCTTACCTCACATCCCAGCTCCATAGGGTTCTCCAGTAGTGCCCCCCAAAGTCCCAAAAACTGCCCACCAGGAGGCTAGCAGTCCATATAGGACACGCCTGCTTCCTGGCCTCCCGGAGATTTTGGCCATGCGTACGCAGCTCTTCTCCCCCCTCCCCTCCCTCCCATTCTGCTATCCCTCCCCCTAGCTTCATACCCCTTTATGGCAGCCTCCCCCTAGTCCCCCAGCCCCAACCGCATAAATTTTATTTTTAGAAAGCTCCCCAATCTTTTACTTACCTCTCCGCTTTCCTACGCGGAAGTGAGCTGCCGGCAGCCGCGTCCGTGATTGCTGCCGCTCACCATCACAGACGCGGCTGCCGGTCCCGCCCCTCTGCTTGCATTTCCTCGCAAGCAGAGGGCCGGGAGCGCGTTGGAGAAAGAGGGAGGTAAGTAGAGTTTGGGGCTTTTTAAAAAATAAATAATGCGGTTGGGGCTGGGAGCCCATGGGGAATGCCATATAAAAAATAAATATTAGGGTGGACATGCTCTTTAAACAATACATTGGTTTTATATTATACCTGAAACTGTCTATTAAAAAAGCTACAAATTTCACACTCTGGTTACATGGAAATTTCGTCTAAAGCACGCATTGTGAAGGCAGCCATATTGTCTATCTGCCATCTACCTCACGCATATCTAGGACTCGCACAGCTCAGTAAATTCCATAATTCCCTATCTGATTTGCATGCCACTATCCGCAATAAACATGTCTATAAAGGTTTTCAGTCTTCCAGTCATGATTTATCAAACAATATTAAGTCAATTTAACTGGACTTCACTACCAGTAATTAGTAATAATGAGGTTACCTTTAATTCAATGAGAAACCTGTTAGTTTGTTTCTGTTCAATAAGGTTTATAAACCTGCATGATAGATAATTAGATACTCCCTACTGGTTTAGGGAATTTACTTGGCTGTGTTAAGAGATACCAGATAATCAATATGGCTGCATGCATGCTCTGTTGGTAACAAGGCATTTCAGTTGGTCATGTGCATCCCTGGCCGGCCCCAGAGTTGCACGTGTACAAGCTTAACACTATTGCCACTATCAAAATAAAAAAACAGTCTTATAAAGGAAATGGTTTCAGATAATTGTTACAAGTGCATATATACGGCTACAATCAATTTTAATAAAATCCAGGGTAAAGATGACTAGTCTGTTGATTTTGTTAAGGAACAAAGAACAATATACAGCACGATTAACCAGATATATAAACACGAGCATACTTGTCGTAAAATCCAGCCAACGCAATTGAATAACAGCTATGGTGTGAAGGGCATTTTGGAGATGGTTACAAGCGAGCAGAGCAAAGCCTGCTGGTTACTGGCTCTTCCGAGTATGGACTGTTAGCCATTGGCTGTGACGTCACTGTCGTTCCCATGACTGACAGTACACTTACCAAAGAAGACGGAGCAGGACTTCTGGTGAGATATCGGCTGAAGTAAAAGTAAGTATATCTCAGCGTGGGAGCTTCGGATCAAGGAGGTTAAAATGCAATTCACATTTTAGGGGGGAATTAAAAAAAGTTTTATATACTCTGATATCTAACCAAAAGCTCCTGGTCTTGATGGACTTTCACATGGACTTTCTCAACACTATCCATCTACCGTAGTTAAAATTAGTGTAATAAATAATCGGTATATACCCATAATGACAATTCCACACAATTAAGTCCTTGTTCCATTTATCCTTTTCCCCAACTCAACTCTACTCTCCCCCCACTCTACTTCTCTGAACCTTTACCCCTTCTTCCATCTTCTTTATTGCCCGTTCCTTATTATATTATCTTCCTTTCCATATTTTCCCGCTGCTCCATTTCCATTCATTTTCTGTTCTATTATCCCCCTTGTCCCATTCATTCATACAATCTTTCAACCTGCCTTTAGTCTCCCCTTCCCTGCTGTCGTATAATGTATTTTATTGGATTTATTCTCATTGCCACTGTCACCCAATGTCCTCTATTGTTTTATTGTATCATATCATGTCATAATGTCATGTATTGTTTTATTTCTTCTGTGCACTTCTCGCTCTTCCATCTCTATGTAACTAATCTACTGTATGTGTGCAGGCTGTACATGTGACTTTAATCTGTACCCATCCATTAAAGGGCTTCTTTTAGGAAGTGCATGTCCTATTTGAAAACAAACATACATCGGCCAAATTTGACCAAGTGGTGCTAATTTTGCCCCAACCAATCAGTATTTATTTACTATTTGAAAGCTAACATCTGATTGTTGGGAGAAAATTAGCGCCATTTTTAACAATAAGAACTTTTGTTGTAATTCCAACCACCCAATGTACCAATCAATTTTAGTGAGCAAAATATAACTCTGTGTGTACCAACCCAAGCGTGGTATATTTGAAAATTTCAACCCATGTATATGGCCTTGGGTGTCTTTTCTAAAGACTACCGACAATAATGGGAAGTTTATCGAGCTGAAGGGGAATTAACTGGTTGGAAATATTAAAAATGTAATGAGGTCATCAACGATTATTTAAAATTTTTGAATTAATCCAAAAATGTTAAAAACCTACTGGTCCTTCTCTTAAAATATGTAACTTTTACCATCCACAGCCCTCTGCAACTGTCACAGATTTTAATGCAGAAATTAATTGCCCACCCCTGTGTTAGGTCATGATGCCTAAATGAACCATTTGGTGACACCAGTGATGTCATGATCAAACCATGCACTCTATTGGCTCAGTGACATCACCAATATCAATGTGGCGTCCCTTCCATCTGTCCTCTGGTAGAAGTAAAACAGACAGGTTATTGATAAAGTTGAGGTCAAGGGTCAAGACCTTTTTTTCTCCATTCACTGCCCATCTTTATACATTTCATTCATGGATTTCCTCCATGTGCCCCACAGAAATAATCTAACCATTCATTTTAATGTTTCCATGAGGATATTTAAGAGCCGATAAATATTGTGCAAAGTGCAAAGAGTCTTTTGTGTGTACACAGCTCTACATTTCTGCATCTAGCTGGTACACACCTTTTATTGACCGCTTTGTCATAAAGCAATCATTCAGACATCCTGCCGCGCAGAGCTGAGATTTTAATCATCTATTTATATTAGAGATGAACGGAAGCAGAAAAACACCAGGAGAGGTCGCCCTAGTTTGCTGGAGTAAGATTACCGATAAATCACGTTTTGCTGGAGGCTTCGGGAACCCCTGGCTAAAAACAATACTATTATATAATTATACTATTCTATTTTTTCTGATAGATTTTTTTGTATAGATTCCCAGTGTTTAATGTATCGTGGTAATTCAGTTTGAGAGAAGATCAATAAAATCCTGGGTGGAGCATGGTTCTTTCAAACCAAAAGTATTTCTAAATTTATACACAAGGCTTTTTATAAGAATAAATACAGATATACAGTATCTCACAATATCACTTTAATGTTTTTATATCCTTTCATGGGACCATACTGAGGATATCCCACATTGATACAATGTAAGTAGTCAGTGTACAGTTAACCCTCAAATTCAGCCTATACTCAATGAGAAACCTGGCAATTGCCGATCGTAGGGAAAGTTAGTGTTTAAACAAGTTTTGGTGATATGTACATGTTCTCACACTCTCGTTACATAATGACCTAAATCAAGAGAGGGGTCTCCCTTGATTAAAACTTTGAACTTTCTATGTGTATTCCAGCCTGTCCTGACTGTATTCGTAGTTGCCTGACCCTCCACAATACAACTCTTTGTGGGGGGCCTAATACAGGCAACCACTCCCTATTTTGATTGAGTGGCTTCCATACCAAGAAATTTTTGGTTTTGGTAGCATTCAGGCACACTTGGCTGGCTTTTTAATACTGTGGGTACATATTCATTAGAACAAGGACACAGACTAGGGACTCTATATTTTGTTTTGACTAGTAGGAGCACCGAGTGCTCTAGGGACACCGGGCATAATTTATAACTTGGGGGAGGTGGAAAAGTCTGTTTAATAACTGTTTCCCACCCCTTTACCCCACATTCCCTCCCTTTCTCAGCCCTGCTTCGTGTAGTATGAGGATAACAAAGCTTTGTTACCTCTCTCTGTTTTTGCCCTACCTGTGCTATATACTAGGTGTTTCCCACTTCGTAAATTTTTAACAATGTGAGTGTTTGGTTACACTTTTAATAAAGTTTATATAAGTTTTAAACACAAAAACGCATACCCCCAACCTCATATGGGCACACACACTTACTGACCTACCCTTCCATTCCTGTGGAAGCCATACTTAAAGGGTAAATAAATTCAAAAACTCTAATTTTGATATATACTCAATAAAAGATAGTTTATGGTTGTAAACCCTCTGCACACCACGCAGACACTCTGCACACCACGTAGACACTCTGCACACCACGCAGACACTCTCCACACCATGCAGACACACTGCACACCACGTAGACACTCTGCTACCACGTAGACACTCTGCACACCACGCAGACACTCTGCACACCACGCAGACACACTGCACACAACATAGACACTCTGCACATCACGTAGACACTCTGCACACCACGTAGACACTTGCACACCATGCGTAGACACTGCACACCCACGCAGACACTCTGCGCCCCACATAGACACTCTGCACACCACTTAGACACTGCACACCGCGCAGACACTCTGCACACCACATAGACACTCTGCACACCACGTAGACACTCTGCACACCACGTAGACACTCTGCACACCACGTAGATACATCTTGCACACCACGCAGACACTCTGCACACCACATAGACACGCTGCACACCACGTAGACACTCTGCGCCCACGTAGATACTCTGCACACCACGTAGACACTGCACACCACGTAGACACTCTGCACACCACGTAGACACTCTGCACAATCACGTAGACACTGCAAACCGCGCAGAAACTCTGCCACACCACATAGACACTCTGCACACCACGTAGACACTCTGCCACCCACGTGATACTCTGCACACCATGTACACTTGCACAACCACGTAGATACTCTGCACACCACGTAGACACTGCACACCACGTAGACACTCTGCACACCACGTAGACACTCTGCACACCATGTACACTCTGCACACCACGTAGATACTCTGCACACCACATAGACACTGCACACCACGTAGACACTCTGCACAGCACGTAGACACTCTGCACACCACGCAGACACTCTGCACACCACATAGACACTCTGCACACCACGTAGACTCTCTGCACCCCACGTAGACACTCTGGACCCCACATAGACACTCTGCACACCACGTAGACACTCTGCACCCCACATAGACACTGCACACCATGTAGACACTCTGCACACCACGTAGACTCTCTGTATGTAATGTATGACTATGTAATTGTAAAGTGCCACGGAAGATGTTAGCGCTATATAAATCAATGATAATAATAATAAATATTGGTGAACAATGCCCCAGATTTGTATGGCCCCTTAATGTATTTATACACAGTAATCATATTCCCACACAAGCGCCTTTGCTCCAGCATACATAACTGTATCTTTTCCAGTCTCTCTTCATATTCAAGCTCCCCCAATACCCTTATTAATTTAGTTGCCCATTTCTAAACCCTTTCCATTTCAAAGATGTCCTTTTTGTACACAGGATTCCAAAATTGCACTGCATATTCCAAATGAGACCTTACAAATGCTTTGTAAAGAGGGGGAATAACATTTTTCTCCCTTGAATCCATACCTCTCTTTACACAAGACAATACCATGCTGGCTCTGGCTGTTGCCGCCTGGCACTGCTTGCTACCTTTAAGTTTGTTATCCACCAAAACTCCAAGATCCCTTTCCAACAGGGATTCACTTAACACAGAGCCATTTATAGTATAGTATTTATAGTAGCACAAGGATTTTTAGGTCCAAAATGCATCACCTTACATTTATCAACATTGAATTTCATCTGCCACTTAGCAGCCCAATGTGATAATCTATCTAGATCCCCCTGCAACGATTGCACATCCTCTGAAGTTTTTAATGGTCGACAAAGTTTTGTGTCGTCAGTAAACACAGAAACCTTGCTGACAATACCCACTTCCAAATCATTAATAAATAGATTAAATAGAAGCGGCCCCAACACAGAACCCTGTGGCACCCCACTTAGCACTTTAGTCCATAATGATGAAGCCCCATTAACAACTCTCTATATCCTATTCATTAACCAATTTTCTATCCATGTACAAATGTGACTCCCCAGACCAACAGACCTTAGCTTATTCATTAGTCGCCTATGGGGGACTGTATCAAAAGCCTTTGCAAAATCCAAGTAAACTACATCTACTGCTATACCAGAGTCTAAATTTCTTCTTACTTCCTTATAAAAGCCAAGCAAGTTTGACAAGATCTATTCCTCCTAAATCCATGCTGGTTACTACTTACAGTATAATGTCAGCCCTTGAGCGGCGAAGGACCAGGTCAGGTAAGCAAGTTCTGGGGGATCCTTGAACCATGCGAAAGTAGGGTTTGGGGGGTAATTAACATTTTCATTTTTAACAAAGTTCATTTTTGGCTGGACATTCCCTTTGAAGGAACAGTTTAGGCAACAATTTTTTTTTTTAAAGTCCCCTAATGTGCCCGGAGGATGGAGTATCCCTACCTCCCTGTGTAAAGGAGCAGTAATGGCCACAATCACTCCCTTGACTGACTGCCAACAGACCATTTTTCAACACTTCAATTTCATATTACAGATTTCTAACATTCTTTTATTATAACTTTACCCATAACCCTGTGAGAAAAATAACCCAATGCGGTGGAATTGTTTAGTCGATTACAGCTCTACACCGCACCTGGTTATTTCAGATTTACATCATGGAGAATGTAAAGTAATTACAAGATACCGCTATTTACCGCTCCACTTGTCACGTTGAGAATCAATGCGACTTCTACAATAAGTTCTACAATAAGTCTTTGCCAATGCTGGTCTTGTAATTTACAAGTCATTGGCTATAAAAGGGATATTCACCGAAATAAAAAGTTTATAGACCTGGAAAACCTAAACCATTATCGCCTTACCCCTGGGTTCACCTTAGATCGTGACTGGCTAAAACATACAGTCCAACAAAAAGCCAAAGGATATGGCAAGTGTTTTAATAGTAAGGAAAACCTTTACCTATTTATGAGACCCACCTAAGGCTCCATACAGATGTGCTATTGCGGGGACAGCGCACGGCTATAGGACAAAAGTCCGTTTTGGCTGAATATTAGTTTGTCTATGGCCATTTGGTCAGGCGTTGTTTATGATCTGCCAGGTTGGATTATCAATAACTGACATTAGCGATATTACCGATACTCGGACGAAGCGGACATTCGTCCTTAAGTCACGCGTCGGCCCACAAATGCCTGTCTGTGTGGACCTTTAGGGGTAAGCCCCACTAGCAATTCATTTTTTTGCAATACGATTGCACTATCGATTGCACAGACCTATCTATATATCTATATATCTGTAGTGGGGGGGAGACTCCCCACTACATGCGCTGCACTC
Source organism: Hymenochirus boettgeri (assembly GCA_019447015.1). Lineage (NCBI taxonomy): Eukaryota > Metazoa > Chordata > Amphibia > Anura > Pipidae > Hymenochirus > Hymenochirus boettgeri. The sequence continues at coordinate 47,498 of JAACNH010001835.1, forward strand.
CGGGACAAATTTGGAGCACATTGGATCACCAATTTTGTATGCGTATCGCATGCTCTTGTGCATCCTAGTGGGGCCTCAACCTAAAGCAACGTTTCAGGCAGTACTTCACCCTGCCTTGATAACATTGAAACGGGCACTTGTAAGGTTTTTGCTGCCTGAGCCAAACTTTTGAATGCCTACTTTAACGTGCCGCTGCTGCATTAAAGTGAGTGTGGCTTTGTAGGTGGCCATGATTTAACGATTTTTAACTTCCTATCAAATGGGTATTTAAACAGTTCCTCAGACTGTCAATTATCAGTCAAGTTGGCTCTTACCTCCCTTGGGGCCATATTTACAGTTTATTTACGATCGCGATCGTACATTTACGACCGAACGCTCAGTAATTACCGAACATTCGATCATAGAATACCATGCGGTAGTAAAATACCGCAATTGTATTCTATGGGGATCGTAAGTCTACGATTTCATTATCATAGATTTACGATCGGTAATTTACGATAATGATTGTAAATTACCGATTGTTAAACCTGTTTAACAATTTTTTAACCGATCGGAAATTAACAGTAGAAATATGGCCCTTAGATACAAGCAGGGTATTCAATAAAAGTTCTTATCGTTTAAAATGGTGCTAATTTTGCCCCAACCAATCAGATGTTAGCTTTCAAATGTTAAATAAGATCTGATTGGTTGGGGCAAAATTAGCACCATTTTAAACGATAAGAACTTTTATTGAATCTCCTTGATAGAATGTTATTAAAGGGCATTAAAACACTTGCTGAGTGCTGAGCACTGAGCAGGAGGATGCGTGTCCTGACTCTGCCTCCTGACTCTCCTGACTCTCCTGACTAAGAAGCAGAAGTGGAGCAACTTCAAGGTACCGTCGTGTATATTTGAGTAATTCGGGCAGCGCTCCCTTATCATGGCTGCGCGGTCGTGCATCTTACGCCAGTTAATGGATTTTTTTTTCACCACTGCCTGTTTGCAGCCTTTTTTATTCAGTGCAGGGGTGCCGCCTGAGACAAATGTCTCTCTCTGCCTCATGGTAGATGGTACCCTGCATTGAAATGTTGCCTACGGTGGATCTTATAAATGGGTGATTAGAGTTTTCGGATATCCCTTGATTTTTTATTAAAGTATTCGTTCACTGTCGTTGCATTTAGTTTTCTGATCGTTTAACAACAGTAACTTTATACAGAAAGAAATTCCAAATCTTCTAATCAACATTAATTACTGCCATGGCTACTAACGGAGAATCTGAATGCAATTAGAAAATGATATTGGACTAATATTGGATAAAGCGTTGCCCACCCCAGGCGACACCTGTAGGAGAAGATGAACCAACACTTCCTGAATTATACAGCTAAAAAGATTCAGGGAGATTCAATAAAAGTTCTTATCATTGAAAATGGTGCTAGTTTTGCCCCATCCAATCAGATCTTATTTAACATTTGTAAGCTAACATCTGATTGGTTGGGGCAAAATTAGCCCCATTTTTAACGATAAAAACTTTTATTGAATCTCCCTGTTTATATTTAAGATTTAGAAAGTCCTCGTACACCCGCTGTACGTATGATAAAAATAAGAATGGAAACAGGAAACACGGTGGAAATAGAGTCACTTTGTGCTAATATTTGTATTACTTTTACGTTAATTATCCAGGTAGATCTGCCACCAGAACACACCTTACAGCAAAGTTAGTGTGCTCAAAGGGGAAACATTACTGCACAGAATATTACGGAAGTAACAATACAAAGGTTAGTGTTACTTGGCCTTTCTCCGCCTGCCATAAATAATAAAAAGTCAACTCATGTGTTTGTACTTTTATGGTCATTTATCCTTTGGCCTAGAAACAGAAATCTTACAAAATCTTACTGAAATACAGTATAAGGTCTAGTTCTAAACTATCATAACTTGTATGGCAGCTAACAGCCACTAGATAGAGACAAGCAAAGCTACGGAAAGGAAAGGCAGCAAAAGTTCTAAACTAACTTAGGGCTAGGCCACACTAGCGTGTTTTTTGAGCGTTTGCGCACGCAGTTGTGTTTGCAATTTTGGTTAGAATGGAAATACAAAATTCCTGTGACTTCCGATGCACCTACGATTGCAAATCTTTTTCCGTTTTGCGTGCTCCATTTTTTTACACAAACCCGTGCGTTTCTATAATGTTAAATTACAAAATTGCATGCGCAAAGCGGAACAACGCGCTGCAGTGCACCAGAACCACACATGCGATAATGCTCGCAATTGCGTGTGCAATTTGGTGCATTGTAGTGGGGCCTCAGCCTTACTGAACATCTAGCTAACTAAATAATATCTAACGTACAGATAACTAACATCTATCTAATAACATCTAACTAACAACTAACCAACTAACATGTAACTAACTTAATAACATGTAACTAACCAACTAACATCTAACCAACAAACTAAAATCTAACTAACCAACTAACATCTAACCAACTAACATGTAACTAACTTAATAAGATCTAACAACTAACCAACTAACATGTAACTAACTTAATAATATCTAACAACTAACCAACTAACATTTAACTAACTTAATAACATCTAACTAACCAACTAACTAAAATCTAACTAACCAACTAACTAACATCTAAACAACTAACATGTAACTAACTTAATAACATCTAACAACTAACCAACTAACATCTAACTAACTTAATAACATCTAACGAAACAACTAAAATCTAACTAACCAACTAAAATCTAACCAAATAACATGTAACTAACATCTAACTAAACAACTAACATCAAACTAACCAACTAACATCTAACCAACATACATGTAACTAACTTAATAACATCTAACTAAACAACTAACATCTAACTAACCAACTAACCAAAATTGAACTAACCAACTAACATCTCACATGTAACTAACTTAATAACATCTAACTAAACAACTAACGTCTAACTAGCCAACTAACATCTAACCAACTAACATCTAACTAACCAACTAAAATCTAACCAACTAACTAATAACTAACTAACTAACATCTAACCAACTAACATCTAACCATCCAACATCTAACGAACTAACATCTAACTAACCAACTAACATCTAACCAACTTACATCTAACTAACACTACCAAAATTGAACTAACCAACTAACATCTAACATGTAACTAACTTAATAACATCTAACTAAACAACTAACGTCTAACTAGCCAACTAACATCTAACCAACTAACATCTAACTAACCAACTAAAATCTAACCAACTAATAACTAACTAACATCTAACCATCCAACATCTAACGAACTAACATCTAACTAACCAACTAACATCTAACCAACTTACATCTAACTAACCAACAATGGACCAAAAATGGTGATCACGTGTGTTATAAAATCACAACGGATTGTATCGCTCAGTGGGGCTCACTTCTCACGATTTACATTATAAATGAAATGTCATTATTTCTACTTACTTCGGAACAGAAGTTGGGCCCGGCTTGGTGTAGGGAAGAAGAGAAAATAGTTGTTCATTTTTAATAATTAACAGAATATAAATAGATAAGAAAGTAAATTAAATATATACATCGATTTTTTTTTTTAACAATCTAACATAGCGGTTGGGTTGGGGGTGGGCAGGGATGCCCTATATTAATAAAATAATTATTATGTTAGAGGGTAGAGATGCCCTTTAACAGAGCTGATAAATAAATGGACGAGAATCTGACCAGTGATATGAAAAACTTTCAAAAATGAAAATGTTAAAATGAATATATTTCCTTGTGTATAATTACAGAGAAATGTGTCCTCTGGCTATCCTCTCCATGGCCTCTTTTCTCCTGGGGAAGACTGTAAACGGACAAAGTAAAATAAAATTACAAAAATCTATAGATGGATAAAATAATACCAAACTACAGTGAGATGGGGGAGGGTATAGGATAAGATAGGATGATAGGTGCCATGTTCCAGTATATACCAGATGTACTGTTGCATCCCTATAATTACTGTTCTCCCTAATGTTAGAGATACAGGAGATAGTGATGCTGGTAATGCAGTGAGCTGTCAGATGTACATGATCGGTACTTTGACAGCTCACTGCTCATACATGGCCACCCAGAGAGGTGAGTTCCTTAAATAGAGGACTTAGGGCGATGTATTCAAAGTAATGATCTTTCTGTTATATATAACGGAACAAATGAACATTGTCACAAACGACAATGATGTTATATGGGAGGGGATAACGTCTGTAGGTGCACTTGACCAATAGGGTACCTTTGTGACGGCAGTAGTTCATGGAATCATAACCTCACCGTACACATGGCCGATGGTATTTAATGAAAATCGTGCATGTGTATGACCACGTTAAAAAAAAGTTCTTGAGGGGCACAGTTTAATGCTAAAAAGATTAAATAGCAATAAATCTACATAGAATATATCTATAAACTAAAGGAAATAGATAACGGCCATCTTACCTTGATAATGTTTAGGCAATGACGGCCTTGTATCTGGTTAAAAGATTGTGTTTAATGCTTTATAATGAAATAAAAAACACAAAGTTAGTTTTACATTGCACAAAATATTATTCTTATAGTTTAAAGGGCATCTATACTGAAAAAAGATGAAATTGACCATTACTGGAAACTCTAATTTTCCCACCACAAGCAGCAGGGAGCCAGATCAGAGAGCTGTAGGTTGGGGTGGGAAGGGGGGCCTACAACATATGAAACCTTTTACATAGGGGGGGAGATGCCCTTTAAACTTCTGCTGTAAAGAGTTTGTCTGTAGCTGGAATGGTGACTGAGTTCTGACAGTTGGTTTGCTGTGTGCAGTTTTAACAGTTGGTTTAATTTAACAGAAAGTCAGGTCAGCACAGATATAACATGATGACATGATCTGGACATACAACAAAGATGGCGGTTTCATAGAGGCACCGTATGGGATATTGTCAATATTGTTCCTTTATAAATAGGCCCCATGAATTCTTTAATAAGGATACTGATCCATAAATAACATTACTGATCCCTGACCAGAATATTGATCCGTAAACAATACAGCTGATTCTCAATAAAATATTAGACTGTAAGAAACACTACCGATCCTAAATAACATAGCGATCCCCAATCAAGACCCCAACAGATGCTAAAACATCCAATACAAGATTTACATTAAATAAAGATTGTAAAATGATATTTTACTGCTTGGGATTGATTGTGCCTGGATATCTATGGAAATATCAAACTGTTACAGAGCAAAACAAAAATGTACTCACGCTAACTGTTACTGCAACAGAAATGAGTAATATCTTCCAGGATTGTTTCATAACATCCTGTATGACATCACTATTTATATGACATGAAATCATCCTCAAATATATCAAATTCTGAGGTTTCAAGGTCATGTGATCAAATTCCTGAACTGGGTCACATGCTACACTTTTTTCCATGGCAACCATGCTAAACCTTTAAAAAATTATATGACCAACCATAACCGTGGTGGATTCATGCGCTGCATAGATTTTAAACGGAGTTTGACAGAACTGGACAAAAATGGTGATCACGTGTGTTATAAAATCACAACGGATCGTATCGCACAGTGGGGCTCACTTCTCACGATTTACATTATAAATATAAGGGTCATTGCAGATTGCAAAAGCGAAAACAGAGCAAAAAACGCCGCAGTGTGGCCTAGCCCTAAGGGAGCATACAGATCCCAGCATGCCTACATAGCAAAGTACCCTGTGGGTAGGACCCCGACAAAAACAGATGAAATAGTCAATATTTACTATAAAAATACATTACCTAAATGTAAAATAATAGAAATAATGAAATATTATGAGCTGACCAGCTCACACAGATAACCATAAAACCCAAAGTTAAAATGGTATCCAGAACCCGTAGCACTAGCACAGATACGAACTCTACCAGTAGGAGGGTAAATGGCTACTAAAACCTGACTGAGAACAAGCAGCGTGTCAGTTCCAGTCCAAAACTCAGGGGATCCAACAAAAAAGGACAAGCTCCACCCTTCATAAAACGTCTTTAGGAAATAATGGCCTCTTAAAATATGTGATATATCATAGTTGTCCTGTGACTCATTACTGTATGCCTGCTATTGCTCTGGATGTCTATGGAAAACTGAGCAATTAGAAACTGTACTGAGCTGTACTGAGCTGGGATGCTTCAGAGAGGCAGACCATGGATTGTATTAGTCAGGGCTGTGATGTCATCTGTCAAAAGCATAACGGACAGTAATAAGTGAAGAACCAGAAGCAGAAACAGGGGAACAAGACATTGTGCAGGGATTTCAGGTAGACGGTATATATCACATTTCAAACATTACAGTTTAGGGGTTTTGGGGGAGATTTACATTAGGTAGTTTTCATTAGGGTGGACTGCCCTTTAAGTAGGAAATCCACCTGTAGAGTTACTATCTAAAAAGGCAATGTAAGCACCATTCCACTGGCGTGCACACACCCACGTTCATCTAGGAGGCAATAACAAATGTACATATAAAGTGCACCATACGTCACCGTTCCATTCTATCAGGAACGTCCCGACCTGTCGGCAAAAGTCCCTCCGGTCCCCCAGGCAGTAAATTGTTATCCGACCTTGGCTTGGCTGCACTTGGGTTCCTAAAGGAGGGATGAAGGCGCCGAAAACAGTCAAAGCTTGACCCGTGTAACAACAAGGTCACTGGCACTTCTTAGCTAACAACAGAAAAACAGGACAGAACCGTGCACCACAGAATCCCAGATGATTCTGGATACAGATTCAAACGTCACCACTTGTTATTTCAATAGCTTTACCTAAACAGACTGTGGGGTACCCTTATCCTTAAATCTCTGCCCCACAAACTTAGTTTGTTTGATACATTTTTCTTTTTCGGAGCAGTTTCTCCTAAGTCTAACCATCTGTCCCATGGGGATACCTTCCAGCCAAGACCGTTTATGGGCACTGTTGAAGTCACTGTAAGTATTGCTATGGACATCTTTGAAGGATGTACTCGTAACGAGTGTGCCATCCCCACTTTATCTTCAGATCCAGGAAGACAATACTTTTGTCACTAGATGTACTCTGAAATTGTAGTTATTCATCTAGTGCATCTGGGGTACCCCCCATACCAAGAGAATATCATCTATATATCTCTTCCAGTAAATACATTTATACCATAACTGCTTTACCTTTATAGGGGATTACTATATCCAGCAGACGGGGACTGAGATTTGTTTGTGGTTTATTAGGAAGAAAAGTGCATCTGGGGTTCCACCAGACATTAAGAATGTATTTGCAATGTTGTATCTGTAGCTTGTGTCTGTGCAATCCCCATATTGTTGTATATCTCTAATGCCTCATCTCCAATCAGGGTTGCCAGACGTCCCAATTTTGACAAAATTGCCGAATGCTGGGACAAAAAAAAGTCCCAGTCAGAGCTAAAATCCCACCCTACAGAGCAGCCTGGCAGCCTTGCTTCCGGAATGCCAACTCCCTGCCCAGTTACGAGTTAAGTTCATGCTGCTGCTGACTCGTAGTGATTACTGAGCATGCTTGACGTCTCAAAAAGTCAAGTCAGAAGGAGGAATAGGTAGAGTAGGAGGGGGGAAACTGAGTCTGAACAAACCAAGTAATTGATTACAGTCATCCAGCAACATGCGAGTCTGAACAAACCAAGTAATTGATTACAGTCATCCAGCAACATGCACATCTCAGCGTAAGGGCTACTTACATGTGTACATACTTGTATACATACTATATAGATACTGCACATATTGTATTGTATACATACTGTACATACTTGTATACATACTATATAGATACTGCACAT